>VZRX01018670.1:0-39312 GCA_013398075.1 Notiomystis cincta | reverse complement strand
ACCTTATGAGCACAGCCCAACTCGGACGGCTGGAGGTGACGAGCCACCGCGGCAGCGCCTGTAGTAACACCGAGCGCTACGAAAGTTACAGCGAACCGAGCCAATCCTTCCCAGGGCTGTGCGCGCAGTTACAGCCTTAATGTTTTTCTGCTTTTCNTCTGGGCGGGGAAGGCCGGGGACTGAGCGGGATCGCTGCCTTGCTCTGGGGCTGGGGCGGGAGCGGGGATGGACGAGCGGAGTGCGCGTTTAGAAACAAAGACGAGGCGCTAAATGTGTCCGTGCCGGGGCCGTGTTGGAGGCAGGTCTGGCGCGGGGAGCGGTCCCGGCTGCCCGGCCGCCCCCTCGGCGCTCGGCGTGTGTGATGGTTGTGTCTCATCCCGGGTCACCTGTCAAGCCCTCGCACCTTCCTCTAGGGCAGCCGCGTCCGTCACATGCCTGCCAAGGCAAGTGTGTTTGCTGTTCCACGCCGCTGAGCAGAGCCGGGGGGGCTCCCGAGGTGCGAGCACTGAGACTGAGAGCTCTTCGGGTCAGTGGGTTGGGACCCGCGGACAGAGCCTGGCAGGGCGAGGGGCTCCTCCAGGCTCTTCAAAGCGGTCCTGTGTGTATGAATGAAAGCGATACCTAGCTCGCTTCCTCGTCATTGTAAACTGCCCTTCCTGTGGCATATGGGTAGACATTAATGTGGCAGGGATGGATCCGAAGACACACAGATGTCAAAAGGGGTCTCAGTACTGTTATGGCTTGAGTGCTCATGTAGACTTGAAATTTTTCAAGAAGAGTGCATGTTTTTGCATCTTCCTGGCCACTGCATCTCGTTCAAAGTCATTGCATAAGATGTAATCATCATGATTAGAAATCACTAGGAATGTTGTTAACACTAAGTTGAAAGTGATACTATTATTGCAATGAATAAATAGTATAGAAATCAGGATAGATTTTAGTAAGTGTTGAAAAAGTTGCCAGCTGTGGTTTGATATTAATATTTTTAACAAGCATTTCATTTGTGACTTTTAAATATTCCTGGATTTTTTTTTCCTTTAAGGCCTAGTGATGAAGTGATGTTTAGAGTAATGAGCAAAAAGAGTTCTCTGAATAAGTCTTTAATGATGTTAATGTTAGCAGTAATTCCATATCACAAACCTGTCATTAAGTCTGTTCTGCTAATTCTACAGTATATTTGTATTTAGTGAAATGAAAAACTAATTTTTAAGGGTTTATTGCTCTGTTAAAACTGGTTTGGTATTAAGATATATTGGTTCAGATCCAATAAGCATTGTTTTTTTTTTTTTTTTTTAAATCAGCAGAACTGTTTTCCTTAGTTAGCAAGTGCGTTTGAACAGCACATCTGTCTGTGCCTGCTTGAAAAGAAACCTGTATCAGTATAAATCTCCTGTTCAGGTCCAACTACTGCTAACTCCACTTTAAAGGGAAAGAAATTAAGAACCTTATTCCTTGACTGAGATCCCCTGAGTTTATTTACTTCCATGTCAAGAATGCTTTGGAAATGCTTGTTGAAACAGTGTGCCAGCAGTTGTATGAATATATGGTTAAATAGCTTTTCAGGGTTTTGCTCACTTTCCAGTTCAGTGTTTTGTCTCAAGTGTTGGTGGTGAATTGTAGTCAAAATAAACTGTTCTCACTTGGGTATAATTCTTAGAGGCAGAGTACTTCTTCATCATACAAGAAATTTCTGTTAAAGACAAGATCACTTGTCTTCAAATGCTGCCGTAGGCAGGTAGTAGTCTGTGGAAGAATCTAGCTTTGTAAGAAAATTTCGTTAACTGGAAAAATATAATATATGGCACTTGGGAAGACTGGTTTTCAGAAATATGCATCTGATTCTGCACTTCAGTTCTTGAACTGTAATGTTGATATGTCTTATCTTTTGAATCTATGATTATATTTCTTTTCTTTGTTAACTGGATGAACATAAACATACATTCACTTTGCATGGAAGTAGTTCTCTGCTAAATTTAATGATTCAGTAATAAATCCCATTGTTTATAAGTTAAAAAGAGCATTGCTAACAGTCTGTGCTCCTACTTTGATACTTCGTTATTCAAAAGTTAGCTTGAAAGTAGCTACATCCATGTTTATTAGGCATCTGACTATGACATCATTGAAATGAAGTTTCTTCATTTCTGTGATCACTGGAACTTGTAGTTTAAGCAAAACAACTTTTTGGATAATGGGTAAAATTCACTCCTGAGTAGAGAGGTTTGTTAGACGACTTTAATCACCAGAGCCGTTTAAATTCCTTGTAAGTACTAAACTATGGTTAAGATAAAACTTAACATGGCTGCAATGGTTTTATTCCATGCATGTTCTTCATATGCAAATATCTGAGGTCATTTAACCAGTGATGTTTAAAGCAATTATCTGGTAAAACTATCATTAAGTTAGAGAAACTAATGCTCTCTCTTTGTTTTGTTGAATATGAAGGGTGAAAGTGGTTAATGTAGTGAACTGGCTTCGCTTCTTCTTGTGCCTATGTAGACTGTGGCTGCTTAGGTTCCTGCAGAGATTGGAATAAGGTTTAGTCTTAGGAAAAAAGGATTAAAATAGTTACATTAAGCACCGTGCATGCAGGTTGAAATTTAAAATGTGGCAGTGTCTGAGTGTTTTGACAGCATCCCAAGGCTGACCTCCCACCTTCCCAGCATCCTTCCTTCTCTTCCTTCCTTGTGCTGGTAAGGATTGCACTGAGAACTGGAGCCTGTACTGGCAGAAAATTAGCAAGTTTTTTTTCTGGGTAGAATTAGTTTTCAGTTGACTCGGCGCCCTGAACCGACTCACCTGGCGGCTGTGTGCCTGTCAGTGGCTGTGTGAGCGAGGGAGTGGCATCCCAGAGAGGAAGGGCGAGAGTGGCACACCACAGGCCTGGGTCTGAGAGCTTGGTGTTGCAGGACTCCAGCCTTCGACCTACTCCTGCTTTGCTCTGGCTTACAGCTGGCACAGACCAGCTCCACCATCGAAAAACATGGTCCTGTTTGCTTCCACCCTGCTCTGCTGCTTCCTCCTTTGTGCAGGCAAATACTTGTATGGTTATGTGGTGAGCTGGGCTGAGGATTGAACTAACCTGGGGGAGGGGCAGGCAGGGAAGGGTTCACTTTGAGCTGGATCAGTTTGCTGCACAAACATTTGTGCTGGCGCAGAGATGGGGGTGGAAGCAAGCAGTAAGGGGAGCAGGGTGTGTCTGTTTCGTTTGGTGACAGTGACACATTATGCCAGTTTAGAGTATATTTGATACTGGCTTAATTCTGCAAAGTTAAGATGGTACAGCATTAAGGGTTTGAAGACATCACTTGGTTATGGTTCCTGGGAATATTTACATCTAAGACCCCTTAAACCAGGGGAGTGTGTGTCTGATTTCATTCTGTGTTTTGAAAGGATTTTGAGGGAAGAATCTGGCCTTTTGCATAGTAAGTAATTTTAAAAAAAATTATTTGGTACCTATTGTTTCATACAACTGGTGTTCATCAAATTACTGCAACAAGTTAATTTGTTTGGCATGTATATTGAATTTTTAAATTTAAAAGACTTAAATAAGGAAAGTTAGTGATCAGAGTGTCCATTAAGAAAATGGCAGGGTATTTTGCAGTAAAAAGTAGATAAAGAGACAGAACAAATCTGTGAAAATTATGAGGCTGATGTAAGATACACATTGTAACTTCACACAGTTTCTGGGGAGGCAGTCTGTGACTTCTCTTCCTAAGTAACTATAATGGTTAGTGGTTTTCAAAATCCATCTTATTCAGCCTATCATAGAGGTTGTAGTTAATGTTTCAGGATATGGATAGACATTGATTTTTATCCTTTTTTTTCCCCCTAATATCTGTGAAAATTGTATATTCAGTGTCCCCCATCCATTTGCCTCTCCTTCTCTGCCATAGATTACCATGCATAATAACCCTTTCCACCAGAGAAGCCATATGCAGTGTTACATGCTTTGGGCATAATCAGCCCTTAATGGACAGTATTAGCTCAGCCTGCCTTCACTGGTCAGTCACCTTGATTAATTTTTCCCAAGGTGGATTAGTGTGCTCCTGCATGATTCACTCTGCTGCAAGTCTGTATGGGTGGTAGTGTCTCTTTGCTCAGTGGTGATGAGTAACTGGGCAGTAGCTACTGCTGGAAGAGATGACCTATCTGCAGCTCTTAAGTAATGTTTTCTGTAAAAATGTAATGGGTTTTATTTTTGTCTGCTACTGCTCTTTTATCAAAGCGATTTGAGGAACTGTTGGCTGAAAACTGCTGTCCAGAGATGTGCAATTTCATGTAGGGCATGCAATGCTATTTGGGTTGTGTATGAGTTGTAGAACATCAGTTCTAATAGACTTTCAGTTTTCTGCCCTTAAGCATCATCTTTTCCTGTTGGCCCTTCTGTAATCAGTGCTAGATGTGACGATTCTTTTTAGACTTGAACTGGTGAGGAACAGGTGTGTGGTGCTTTCTTGTGGAGGTGTTTGTGCAAAAGCCTGAGCCTGTATGCCACGTGTTCTCCAACTATAGTGTACTTTTGCAAGCTTCATCTTCACTGCATCTGGCAGGGTGGCAACAATCATGATGGTGAATTTAGTTCACTCTTTATTGAGTTCCCTCTTCCTGCAATGATGGGATTCTCCACAATTTCAGTTTTCCCCTCAAGCTTTAAATGACAACAGAAATAATTACCTCTTGGCTTAAATAAAAAGAACTAATAACTTATTTCTGATGTTTATACAATAAAAATTCATGATTATTGCATGCTTGGGACTGACTATATGCATTCTTTTCTAATTAGTGGAAATGGCATTGTGATTGCTGACTTTCCTTCTCATGTCTTAGAGTACTTTAATTTCATGTTTTATTTTGTTGTTTTTCTAAAATGCTTTTACATCCATATGTGGGGTAGTGAGATGGGAAGCTCCTTGTCACAGAAGTGATATGTAATCTGTCACTGACTTCTCAGGCGGCCCGGGGTAATCCCTGAACTTTTTGCTTGAATCTGGATCAATGAAGTAATGCTGGAATCTGTGTTGGGCAGTGTGTTCCTCTCAGATACTGCAAGTGTAAAATCATTGTGTTACATGTCATTGCAGTCATACCTGACTGTGCTGGATGGCCTTTGTTCACTTCAGCTTCTAGAATCAGCCAGTTACTAGACCTGCTGTTTCTTCTCACAGAACTGGTTTTTTTTATTTGTTTGTTTGTTTTTATTTTGTTGTTCTTTGTTTTATTTTTTGTTGTTTTGGTTTTTTTGTTTTGTTTGTTTTTGTTTTAAAATAGATGTTTAGCTTCTGTTTTGGCTGTTGATAGAAACACCTCTGTGTTGGTACATTTTCGTACCAGAATTTAAAAAAATACTACAAATGTAGATTTTAAGTTTATCCTTTTTCTTTCCTTTATTTATGATAAATATGTATCTTATGGAAAAGGCACTCAAGTATATCTTGCTATTCAGCTTTTTCTTGTACATGTGTTTGTTACTTTTCTGTTGAGAAAAGTGTAATTCACAAATACTGTATTAATTGTCTGTGCTTGTAGCAAATATAAAATACTGTAGGGCAGTTGGCATATCTGAGATAGTGATGGTTTTCCTGTATGTGTGCCCAAGTCAGGATAGACTGGAGCCCCGTGTTGTCAGTCCTGACTCCTTTCCTTGGCTTTTCTTTGTAGTGCTTTTGGTCCTGGCAGGGTTGAGATGCTGCTGCTGTCATTGACACAGTGGTGATGGTTACTGCAAACCCCTGATCTGTACTGGGTGCTGCTGACTCAATGGTGCAGAGTTGCTTTTATTTCCTGCCTTTCCAAGGGTAAAATAAACTCTCTATCCCATATACCTGGATTCCCGTGTTTCTAATGCAAGATACAGATCTTTGCTCTCTCCTGAAAGCTGCAGTTTAAAGTAATGTGTTGATATTTTTGCTGTTCTCCTGTCACTGCTGCCAAAGAAGTTAAACTGCATAGTAGTTCTTAACTGCTTGGATTGCACACCTTGACACAGATAAAACATTTGTCTTTCACAAAGATTTTCTTAAATGCTTTGCACAGGGATATTACCTTCTTGTGTTACAGTCTGACACCTGGCACAATGTGTAGGTGGGGGCATTTCATTCTTACCATTATTTATTGGGCAAATGTGATTGTAATAATATTGCTTGGTGAGAATCATAAAATATCATGATTTGAAAGAGGCTCGATTTTGTGGGCATTGGAAAGATTCATCAGCACAACACTAGGCGAATTTTTGAGATGAGATGTCTTTATTTCAGTCCTTGCAAGATGTTTGACACGGTGGAGAGTTGACTGGTTTTGCCATGCCTTAGGACAATGAGACATTTTTCCCTAATGAAGATGTTGAAGCCGTTGCTTTAAGGAGGGAACTCTCACTGTTTCCTCTTTTTCTCCTGCAGAAATGCAAACTTTGTATTTAAACTTGAAGAGAGAAATGAACGATCTAGTGCTGTGTTCGATCTTGGTATCAATGTATCAATCTCAGACTGAGCTTTTTTGAACTGACAGCAGTAGCTTTTTGCTTAGCAGCACGGCAGAGCAAAACTGAGTTGACTATGCAGCAGTTATCCTTCAGACATGGCTAAATTTTTTCAGTCTATTTATGAGTATCAACAAACACTTTGTGCATACTTTTGCCATGCGTTGAATGCTTCTATTTTCCTTTAATTTAGCTTAAAACTAGTAATGGAATTCCTGAGGTTTTGAAAGGAATAGCTCTTGGCAAGCCTAGGGTTTTGAAACCAAAGGCAAATTAAGATACCAAGCAAACACAGGGAGGGCTACTTCTTCAGGGAAGTATGTTAAGATTCTTCTGACATCTTAGCATTTGTTGTAGGGCTTGTTCTTTTTTTTTTTTTTTTTTTAAATCTCTTTGAATTAATCTTTTAAAGCACAGTTGTTGTTATTTTCCTTTTAAGAAAATCTTACTGAAACACAAGGGGACTTTTTTCCCCCTGATGTCACTTAACAAGTTTAGCCTTTTCAGGCAACTACAAGTGGAGGGTATTAGACTACTTTCTTTCTAGCTGTCTGTAGTTTTTATTAACTCCACACTGATTGAAGTATGTAGTTAGAATACAAATTTTAGTTTAAATAAAATATGGTCTTGCCTTTAAATCACCACAAGAATTGTAATTGAAAGTAGTTGCTATTGTGCATCTGTCAGGTGGTACAATAATACAATTAAAAAATGATTTAAATTTTCAAAGTGTAGTTGGGCTTTTTATAAAACGTGTAACTAAGCTGCTTTGGGTTTGTGGGAATTAGAGGATGTAAGATGTAGGGAAACTTGCCTGGCTGTCACAGCCTTGACCCTCTCCTGCCTTTGCAGTGCTACTTGCTGCAAGCATCTTCCCACTTCTGTACTCTCTTCCCACTAATCCCAAGGTGTGCATCTCCTATATTTAGAAGCTGTATTTCTTTGAGCGTTTCATGGCTCTTTGTGTGTCTTTATTCAGTCCTGCATTTCCTTTAGGTGTTTTTTATCATCATAAACATTTTAAACATTTCAGAGCTCTCTATCTTCTCTCTCAAACTAAACTCCTTTGCTTGCCATTTGCAATGCTGCTGACAGTGTAACAATCCTTCCTCACCCAGGGAGGGCACTTGTTTGGGAGCAGCCCATTCTTTTTCTTCTTCTCCTTGAGTCCACAGTCATGTTTTATTCATACACTTCTTCTTCCTTGTCCAAGTAACATTTCCAAGACCACATTTTCTTTTTCTGTCTTTGCAAGTGAAGTTTCTGTATCTGCCATCTGGAGTACTTCAAGTACCTTCTCCCTCTTCTGATATTCCTCTCTCTGCAATCTGTTCAAAATACAGCTGCTACGATTTTTCAGTAGTCTGACTGCTACTTTCCTCATCAAGCTAAAGCTCGCTTATTGTCTTTGAATTCAAAGACCTGCATCTCATATTTCTGCATCATAGTCTTTTTCCTTGCTACTTTTGGCACTTGAATCTGTCTTTTCCACCCCCCCCCCCCCCATGTAACTTCTTATGTTTCGTGTCATATACTTAGATTTACAAAACTTCTGAAAATAATTTTATGTTATATATGTTAATACTATTACAAGAGAAAATGAATGCACCTCTGACCTTTCTGCTTGGGTATTAGGGTAGCCTGTTGTCTCTGCTTATACAGATAAATTATGTTTTAAACTATGTCAGCAGACAGGGATATGTGTTACCTTTGGATCTTTTCTTACAGGAGCTTGGGAAACGTATATAGCTGTATATATTTTGAATCTGATTTATTTGTCCAGCGATTTTACTTTGGAGTAAAGTGCACCAGTGGCATGCTTTAAAATCAGTTGTGTGCATACAGTGTCATATTTTAAGGACTTTTAGTATCATATGTGATTTCAGTTAGTAAATGTTGTTTTCTGCACTTGGCAGGTTTCTTTGCTGAGGCAGATGTAATCTGCAGCTTTTACTGAAATAATGTAAGAATTTAATTCAACTGCCAGTCAAAGTAGTATTAAGTGCTATGTAAGTCATATACTTGACTTATTGCAGAGCTAATGCTGATATTAACAGAGGTAATACTTTTTTTTTTGTTATTAAGGAAAGAAAAGTGACTCTTAAATACTTTTTTTATGTTTCATGAAGCTTTGGGTCCCAAGGTTTCTGTGGCTTGTGTATTGCATTTTGTTTCTGATTTTTTTGGGGTTTATTTTGGAGAAAGGTAAACTGCTGTGGCTACTTATAATTTGAGATATTTTGTCTGGTAATACCATGAAGAAATAAACTAGTTATAATAGATGAAATAATAAATTTTAACATGTAGCTTGCTGTATGTGTCTTAGAAATGTTTTAGGATAGTATAGTTAAATCATTGTGAATCACTTCTGCATTATGGCAGCAGCCTTATATTTTCTTCTCTTAGGAGTTGCTGAGTAAACTTTCATAGCTTGAAATGGACATAGCTAGGCTGGACATAGTCTTAAATTCTTAAATAATTGTCCCCTACTTTAGGGTTACAAAAAGCATTTAATTGGCAAATATTCAGATCTCAGTATGAATGTGAATGCTTGCCTTCTTATCTCTTTGATAGCTATCTCTTTCTTCATTTGCTGTACAAGTTTTAGGTGATGGTATTCAGTTCTTGAAAGAACTTCCTCTGCACTTGCAGTTTTGCTAGGAAGGATGCCATTATGTCAATCTTTGTTGTTAAAAGGCATTTAGTTAAGACTTTTTAGATCTTAAAAAGTAATGAACAAGGTAATATTAAATCCAGTCCAATAAATTGTTCTCTAAGCTTGAACTTTGTGGTATTTATTTAATATTATATTAACAATATTGTTGTCCCTATAGTTAGAGAAATTGAGTAATACGTGCCAGCTGGTCAGTCCTACTATTTTATTTTTTTATATTTTCTTCCCACCTCCTTTTTTTTAGTAGAGAGGTGAACTTTTCTTGTGCAGTATTTATATCCTCCCTCCCTAAGTTCCAGACCTTTTTCTGATAACAGAGGTTGGGAGAGCATTTCCAGCTTGTCCTGTGGCTCTTAGTTCTAGAGCAATGTGTGTTTTGTCTCAGAGGTACAACATATACCAGAAACTTAGATAAGCTTCTAGTTTCTGTAGGACTCTTTGGCTTTAAATGTACATTATGACTCTTATTTTAAGATACTTAGGGCCACTTAGGGTCTTGAAATATTTCTACTAGTAAAGTGCAACAAAGTGCTCTTCAAAATCTAAAGTTCAGGTTATTTGACTTGGATTTTCTCTGCCTACAGTGTTATGTTGATCATCTGACCTTCACAAATGTGTTTTCTTTTATGATGAATTTAGTCCCTAAGTGTAAGTACATTTGCTTAATAAATATTTATTTCTTTCTGCTTCAGAGTTCCTTATTCTGTTAAGTCCCTATTCAGTAGTCCCATAGAGCACAACTTCATGTGTCTACTAAGTTTAAATTTAGTTTTTTTGAAGAGTTTGCATTTCTTATTTCAGCTGTAATACAGAATTCTATTTGTTAAATGGATGTAACATACTAATTGCAAATAATTTGGTTTTAAAATAGTTTCGTATCAAAGTGAAAAGCAGTTTAACATTTTCAGTAGTGTCAAATTAAAACTACCTTTCTGAAGGTTTGATTGTGCTGCTACCATATCGATTTAGCATTACTGGTTTTAAGTTTTCCATAGGAAGGATGTTTTCTGTGAAGTTGTAGGATGATGTCTGAAGAGAAGAAAGGTGTTCAGCTGAGGCCTTGAGGACAGACTGAAGTACTTAATGATCTGGGGAAAGCTCTAAATAAATGGTTAAATGTTGACTACCAGGAGATACTTTATGCTGATAAGTAGAGATATGAGTCAGTCGTTACGTGATATGTCATGCTCTTGTCTTGATTATGATTGGTTACAGTGGTACTATTTAAGTTGACTTCTAAAGTGAGCAGTGCATTAAGGAGGGCACACTGGATTCTTATCAGTAGTGTCCTGTCATACTCTATTAGTGAGCTTTTAAAGTAATCACACTTTAGGTTTGTTCTGTATGAAATGTTATTTCTTGAGTGTGCTGTACCAGGGAGATGTACCTTCTATGATCCTGATTTCAAACCAAACAAAGAAGTATCACAGAAGAATATTCTGATGATGGAATAATAAAGTCTACCAGTGGTGAACAGTAGAAGTGTTTTTGGTTTTTTACATAGTACTTCAAACAGCAGATATTGCAGTCTGACAGTGATTTGTAAGAGATCTTGGTTTGCATTCATTGCAAAGGCCTTCTATTATGAATTAATTCCAATACCACACTATTGCACTAAAGGCAGATCATTGATTACCTTTCAGAGAGAATGAACCGTTTTGAAGTGGGTAGTTGTAGGAAAGTTTGTAACTACGTAGCAACACGTAAAAAGAATGTAAACCTGAAAAGAATACAAGTCCAGAGTTGAGAATAAAATGCAATTAAAATTGTTACCAAAAATTGTAACCAAAAATGTTTGATATTAAATTTTGTATGTTAAAAGCTATTTGCTGAGCTACTGATAGGCTAATCCTAATAACAGACTTTATTTAAACTTTATTTGAGTTTCAAATCTGTATTTGCGAATATATTACTCTTATGCTCATGGTGAAAGTAAAACTATTGTTAAATGGAAATTTGGCAAAAATCTCCGAAATCTGGAAGCTGAATTGCCTTTGTTCTTTGCTAAATATTGTATAATTTGGGACCAGGGACTTTTTCTTTTTTTCTTTTTTTTTAAAATATTTTTATAGAATCACTTTATTTCCAAGGCTTGACAGTTTTGTGCTGGTGCAGATGCACAGCGAGTAGACCATTCCCACTTTCTATAACTATATTTTTTAATTTGCTTGAACAGCACAGTTCTGCCCAGCAGCTATACACCTGGGTATAGCTCTACACTTGAGTGAAGTGTTAACAGTTAATCTGGATATTAGTAGGTTTGGGAGTTTTTTAAGTCAGAAATAGTGGTGTCATATCTTGGGGCAGGTAGTGCACTTTTTTTGTAGTTTGTTTTGCAATCGTCTTGCATGTGAATGATTAAACTATTTGTAAATGAGTTTACAGTATGCCTTATGGTATTTTTTTTGTTTTTTTGCTTTAAGAGGCCATGGTGTAAACTGCAGCAGTTCAGCAGCTGCTTCCTGAGTGTTTGTCTCCTGAATAAGGTGGGGGTTTTGTTGGAGGGCTGGCACCTAGTGAGTACAGTGAATTTATCGGCTGGCTTCTTGGTGATGGTGGTTGCTACTTCCCAGAACTTCATTTTATTTCCAAGAAAACTATAAATGCTTCTCTATGAAGTGTGTGCATTCACAGGCACACATTAGACCTGTGCCTAATGTGATGAATTGTACCAGTGGGTTTTATGGTACCTTGCAGCTTTTCATACGGCTTTAAGTATTATTTATAAATCTATTTTAGTACTTTTTTTAACTAACAAAGCTACTAGATGTGCTTCAACTAAGGTCAATATTTCATGATTGATGGCATAAGTCTATAGTAGTGACTTAGCAGAGATTTTAAACACTTAAAAATGTAATGAGACTTCTGAAAAGTGTCCACTTCAGAAGATTCCCTAGGAAAACTCTCAAATGAGTCATGTGCAGTATCACACAAGTAGCAGACTGAGTTCTTAGGATCTTATGATTGCTTCTTATTCCCTAGGCTATCTAATGACCATCAAGGAAGCCTAGATGTGCTAAAGAACTCAGCTCTTGCTTCAATACATAGTCAGTTACAAAATTGGCTAAAATTAACATACCCATACAAATTTGTTCTATCCAGTTTGGTTGTAGTTCAGTGAATATAATAGACAAAATGTATTGCCTCAGCAGTCAGGAATTAATGCAATTTAGGTTGAATAATATAAATATTACAGCACTTGGGCTAATTGATTCATGCTGCTGCTATGTGGGGCTGTTGGATAGGGCAAAGTTAACATGCTCATGGTCCTGTTGGAAGGTGTAATTGGCTGCCTGCAAAAGTCACTGCTGCAGTAGGAGAATTTATATCAGCCTGCAGCACTAGGCAGGTTTCAGAATTTGACAGCAGCCCTCCTTGCATCATACTACAGGCTTTTACTTGCTGGCACAGCAGAAGCAAGGTATGAATATAATTTTGTGGTTCTATCATGTATTATTTAAAATTTTTCTAACTACTTTTTTTCCCCTTCTGCACTACATTTTGCTTCCCTCTCATGTGAGTTGTTACAGGTGTATATAGGGTGACTGAAATAATGTAAATTAAAAGTCCTCCTTGTTATACAATATTGACTTCCAACTAAACCCAGCAGTTTTCTCCTGCTGTAGTTTAGGGGGTAATGTACAGAAATTGATCTGCATATTTAGATAGTCAATATAAATGGGTTGGAATTTATGAAGGAATGTAGGGATGTTAGTTTACTAATATTTAAAATATTCAGAGTCAAGTAATTTGCTAGGAGTTGTACAATAGTATCAAAGCACAAATGTTTACAAACACATTAATAATTGCTTCTTTTATTAGATTAGCTATTAGAGAGAATGCATCCAATTCAGATGTAGAACTGGACCTGTGAAAACTTGCACTGTTTGACATAGGTGAGCAGCCTAAAGGTTGGTGGGTTAAAACAGAAGTTGTAGGAGCTGGGCAAGATATAAGGTAAGGCAGTGAATCAGCACAGGGAATTGTATGGGAACTGATAAAGAAAGGGGACTTGGAATTAGTTAGGAAGAAGATCCATTTTGGGGAATTTTGTGTGCTTGCTTTAATTCAGCCTAATCTTGCCCATTGCATATAGAATTTGAATTACAATGTTTTGCTGTTTTAATATTAGCTAATAATAATTACCATGTTTTTTAGTTCTAAATTACTTTCAAAATACCTGCAATATTTTTAGGCAGGGATAAGTGGCTTCTGTGCTTTTGGGTGTCTTCCAGTATATACAAAGGGATTGCAGTAAGTGGATAGTGTATCTGGGATTAAAGTGCACTGTAAGTACCATAATGATTATTTCACACTACTTCTGTAACTGCATCTAAACTTCCATCAGTTCCTTTCTGTTTCTGGTTTAGAAAATAATGTAACTTGTAGATTTTATTGTTAAGTTGTAGTTTGTATAGTATACTCCTGTTGACTGATTTCATTATTTATTGATGATAATATGTTGCTTTGACAGAAATTTGTGTTTTGTTTGCTTGTACAGTGTTAGACACACCATTTTCATTTACTTTTGAATTTTTATATTAACTGAAGAGTACAGAGAGAAAGAATAGGAATCATGGTTTATCTTGGATATCCAAACTTGCTTTGGGACATTACTGCCAAAGGCAATTACTCTTAGTGATTTTTATGTTTACGAAGTTGTTTTATTTTCTCAAACCACAGTTCTTGTAAAAGGATAATTAAGTTAAAGCTTGGGCTATTCTTTGCAGATTCTGTGCCAGTGCCAAAATATTTTCACACAATACATAGTTATCATTTCAAAGATATCCTTTTAACTTGAAAGTTAAAAGCTAAGTAGTGTAGTAAGCTTTTAAACTGGTATTCAGTAAACTAGGACAGTAGTAAGTGTAAGGTGAAAGCAAGTAATTTATCTTGCACTGTCATTAGAAATCAGATGTGAAATATTTTGCTTGATGTGAAGGCTTAAAGTTTATGTTCTTGCTCTGAATTAATTTTTCTCCTATTTATCTTTCGCGGATGGCTGGACAAAGATCTTTCAATTTGTAGCTATGGCTGCTGAATACTTTAGTGATCAGGTTTAGCAAATGACAAACTACCAAAGGTTTCATGCTGAGTGTTTATGTAAAGTGTCATTTAAAACTGGGTCGGATAATGTTTAAGCTGGAATGTGTAAGGATGCTTGATATCTGTAGGTGACTTTTTGAAAAATGATGGGAATGACTTTCATCAGTCAGCTGAAACAGCTTAACTGTCAGGAGCTTAATCTTAACTTGTACACTTAAATGAGGTTTTGTGTTCTTATTTTAAACAAAATGCAAAATTAAGTGCACTTCTGTAAGAAAAAAAATCTGTACTGGCTAAATTGTCACTAATCCTGTTCTTAAATATTTAGGAATTTTTGAAGCTGTATTTGTGCAGAATTTTTGACACTTATACTGCAGTGGAAATGGAAGCTCGAAATAGCACTGTTAGAAGTTGCAGAATGCCAAGAAGCTGCATGTATAAGCCTACATGTAATAAGTCTTACCAATACAATTTTTGATGTTGCAACTGAAATACTGTACTTTGTATGTATAAAACTCTTCCCAGCTATAAAAAGATTTACACTTTCCACATAACTTCACCTTTATATGAACTTAGCTTTGCATGAAGTATGTTAAAAGAAAGCAGTTTCAGAGGCTACAGATAGGTTTCTTTCCCCTTAGATTTTCTATAGGGTTCTGTAGAAGTGATAGGTTAATTTATTTTAGCAAATTCCTGTAGTATCATCTAAAATTCTAATGAAGATTTATTTTCATGATGACTTTAAGATGGTTGAAGTGTGACCTGCTGTGAAAAAAGAAGGGTCTGATTTCTCCTTAGGCATCATGGTCCAGCCTTCCTTTTACTGGCACTGCCCATAGTGTGGTCATAAGACCAGGGCAGTAGTTGGGGCTGAAGCTTGTCTGGCTAATTAGAATATGGCCAGAGCAGGAAAGATCATGTCTTTCAGCTGAGGGGAACACAAAATAGTACTCTGAGAAAGAAAAGGAGTTAATTAAAAATATCCCACCTCACAAGGACTCTGTACTTGACAAAAGGAAAGCTTCACAGTACTAGATAAACATACAAATACTTTCTATACATGTGAGGAAATGATACACCCTTATAGAAATTGACTTTGTACTAACTCAGAAACATAGACTTGGTTTTGAAAGAAATAGGTTTTTTTTGTTACATCTTGCCTCTTTTTATGACAGTTCTAGTAGACATAATTGCAGTAGAGAAAATTACAAATTTAAAAAATACTTATTTTTGGCATTTTGGGGCCTCAGTTTTAAAAATATAAAGAAGAACAAGTGGAGTAGGACATAGATATGTAAATATTAATATTGAGTCATTTGGACTTCCCTGTGATTTCACAACAGTGGTGGGAAATTAGTTTGTTTTATTTTCAGGCAAGCAAACAGAGGTTGGCACTGTAAAAATTTATGGAATAGCCCAATTTAATCTTTAGTGAGTGTTACACAATTGTTTGCTTACCAATATTCACTGTTTTGGCTTTTTTTTTTATTTTAAAGTTGTACAGTCATCTAAAGTTACTCCCTTTATGTAACTAAAATCAAACACTGTGGTTAAAGTACTTCTTACAATGAAAATTGTATCGAGTAGAATACAACTGAATTTCTTCTGTTCATGGAATTTCTTTACATCCTTCTCCCTACCTCCCATTCATTTCTGTATCACATGTACTTAAATATGGCTTCTGAGACACCTTTAATGTCATGTGATTTTTTTTTAATTATGAAAAAGAATATTTAAAAGAAATGAAAAACTTTTAAAAGTTTAGCTTTAATCTTAACTATAAGGTCAAAAGGGCTTTCACAGTTTCAACTGTTTGAAAGTAGTCTGGCTGTAATATTCAAATCTTTGACATAAAACATGGCCCTTATTAACATGAGCTTATAAGAGTAGAAAAGGCACACATTTTCTTTTAACCTTTGTATTTCCTTTTCAGGTTAAATACTTGTTGCTACCTACAAAAGAGTTGAACTTTTAGCTACGTTTTGCCTAGATTAGTGTTGTCCTTGGATGTGCAGAATATATTAAAATGCAAAATTATTTGGGATTTCTCCTCACTTTTAAATTCAGAATGATTGAAAGATTGCTACAAGAAACTTACATTTTTGATTTTAGCTTGTAGCTTTACTGACTACAAGTGAAGGGCATTATTGGATACAGCTGTTCACTTATTTTCTCTGTTCTCCCCAGAAACATCCTATCTATCCCCATTGCATGAAAACACCAGAAACCCCAGGTTTCTGGGGTTGCAGTGAATCAGTAGGAGCCTTGTGGTGTTAATAAGATATTATTAACAACATCTGGCTTTGCTATTCGTACTCCTGTCTTTTTCTGGATAGACTAAATAAGCAAGACCACTTCAGTATTTTGAATTTGGAAGCATCAGTTTCTGGTAATTGAAGATGTGGCTTTTAAGGAATGACTTGGAAAATACTTTAAGGAATAAATTTAAAAGATGACTTGGAAAATACGTTTGAATTTTAATGGCATCCTTTAATGGTTTATATTAAGTATATATGTAAATTTTTACAGGAAAATGCAGAGTGTTATATACATGGCTGTGCTGTTGTTAATTTGGTTGTGCTTAGTGGTGGTTTGAGGGGACTGTCTGTTAACTCATTGTGAAATGATAATCTTTCTGTTAGTTCTCACAGATCTGGTACAACTTTTTGGGCATCCATGTTGATTTTTACAGGTAGGAGGATTTATCCAGCAAGCACAGGCAGCAATAGCAGTGGTGAGATGGAGGCACAGGCAGGCAGCTGGTGCCCTGAAGTTTATAGAAAACTCAAAGAGGCCGTTCCTTTTTATGAAGTGAAGGCCAACAAGCTGTTTCAGAGTTAGGAGAGCAAATACTGGGCTTACGTATGGTGAGACCACATGTAAAATCTGCCCTGCTTAAAGTCAGTAACACTGGGTAACTGGAGGATCTGGGGTAGTAAAGCTTTGGAAAATAGAAACTACATGCTCAGGGACACTGCATCTGTATCAGCATGCAAATGAGTACAAATGATCATGTCCCTCTGCTAGTTTATTGTGTAGTTAGGTAAAGATTGAACTTTCTGCCTTAGAGATTGTTAACTGGAATAATTCTGTGAATTTCGGGAGTAGGCAATTAATGGATATTTCAATACAAGTAACGACCAAAGTTTTTTGAACCAGTGTTTCCAAAACATGCCTCTATCCAAAACTGCAATTTTGTTGGACCACTTGGGCAGATTGATGAGGTAATTTTTGTTCCTTTGTTAGAAATAAGTCATCTAAAGGCTGTTTATTCATTAAAGTTCTCACTAGTTATACAGTATAATCCTGTTTTTTAGAGTACAGTCTAAATGAGTAAGACAGGCATGCAAAACAAGAAAACTACATTATATGAGTGATTGTAGATTGACAACAATGGTGGTAGCAAATTCTGGGGTATGAGCTAGGGATGAGCTGAACAAAGAAAATGGTGAAAGAGGCAGATAACTGAGATGAGGTTTCATGAGAGGAGAGAAGGAATTGAGATGAGGACTGTAACTGAAAGAAAGCCTCTCAACATAGCAAAGACCATCAGTGAGCTGTACAGAGATTTCTCCCAGTGTCCTGGAAACAAAAGGTCCTGGTCTTAGTAGCCTCTGGTCCTGTCTCCTGGCTCCATCTGACACTGTCTCCACTGGACAGAGTAAGAGGCAGGGGTGATTATCACTGATCCCCCTACTGATGTATTAAACCCCTAAGTTGGTATGAAAGGATCAGTTGTTGTTTTCAGGGTGTTTGCCAGCAGAGGTCTATGTGGAAATGAAATTCTATCAAAAAGACAGGAAAAAGTAACTGAGGTAGACAGAAAAAGAACAAACACTGTGTTCAGTAATCATGCTTTAGGAATCAGTTGTCATATAAAATTGTTACCTGAACTGTTTGCCTCTGGAAGACCTCCTCTTAGAGAGTCCAGTGACATTATCTCCTTTAGTGAATAGGTGAAAGTCATCATAAAAGATCAAAAGTACCAGTTATAATAATGAACCTTTAAAGTTTGCACTTCAAACGTTGTAGCTTTGCTACGTTGGAAACATTGTCATTTGTCTGTCCAAGCATCCACATACTTTCAAAGTATTGGTGTTTATTGGTGTTATTTCCATGATTTCATTTTTTTAAGGTTCTCAGTAATCACTTCTGTAATTTATATCAGTCTAGTGTGTAACATGGTGATAGGCTAGAATTTAGTTCTTGCCAGGAATATATTTCAGCACCAAGTTCAAATGTATTTTTTATTCTGAAGCTGCTTTTGAAAATCACTAAATATTGGAGAAAGGGATTTTTTTCTTGTTTGGTTGGATTTTTTAATGCCAATGCTTTTTATAAGTGGCTTAAGACTAACATGGGTGAACCTATCTTGACTCTTTGTGTTCTGATAAGGCACTACATCTCACCCATTTATTGCAAGCTGTTAACTTTCTACCTAATTATGTATTCCAGAAAGTTTTTTGACCTTGATCTTGGAGCTCTTAAAGACATCAAAGCTCCACCACTTTTCTTGTCATCTTATTGCAGACATTAATTACCATGTATTTATTCTGTGTTTAATTATTTGATAGTTTTTATAATTAATGGGTTTTAAAGGTTTTTTCATTTTCAAACATTCTATCAAGTTATCTGATCTTGAAGTGTAAACTTTTTTTTCTACATGTAGCCAATAATTTTTGTGTGTAAATACTTATTAACTTTAACTTCTACTCCTAGAACTTGTTTAAGATAAAACAGTTTAGGAATCTGGTAATATCCCATGCCTCTCATACACAAGAGAGCACCTCAAAAATAACTGCATATCTTCACACAATAAAATACATGGGTCTCAGGTGGCAGGGTGTTCAGCAGAAATTACTTCTAAATTACTGTATTTTGTTATGGTAACTAGTAAAAGCCAATCCTCTCTGTGGACAGTGGTACTTCAATTTAGCTAGTTTAGACTTCTTGTATATCATTCCTTGGACTTCCCTGAGCAGTTGAAATGTGCTACAGGGAGTGAGAAGGTCCTGTACTACTTTACAGGAGTTTGAATATTAACAGTGGTAAGAAGCAATTTCCCTTATTTCAAAAAAAGCTGGTAAAATATATAGTTCACTGCAGAAGTGCTAATAAGCTGGAGTGGAGAAATATAACAAGGGGAATCAGTACTTTATATATGTTACTGCTCTGAGTTTTCACCTAGAGAGCAAATCTAGAAGGGGCTTAGTAAGTCAGTTATCTGTTGGATTTGGTTTTTAGCTTGCATTCCTCTGTTCTTGAAGTCTAGTTTAAGATGTTGAGTCATGCATAAATACTACATTTAAAATACAGATCTAGTTCTTAGAATCGAGCGAATTAGAATAGATTTTGTTTTCTTTCCACTCTTTTCTAAGTAAGTGCCAGCAAGCTTTATGGTCTTGTTATTTAAATGGGATTTGTGCCAAATCCTATTACATTTCATGTTTTTAAACAAGTGGTGCTGGTTTGCTAGAGACTGCAGAGTTTTTACCCACAAAGGGCTGTACTTTCAGCATCTGTGAGTGACTGGGTTTTGTGTCCTTTTTGGGCAGACTTCTAATGCTCTGAAGCAGCAAAGTGGCTGATTGAACTATATAAGTAAACTTATCTGTCCTCTTCTAGAAAATTGTTGTATTGGAGTGGTATCCATTTTGCTTGTAACTGCTTGAAAAGTAAGCTCCAAGTCCTTTGGATTGGTCAGAACCGTAACTTTCTTTTAATTATTCTGTTAAACCCTGCCTAAATCTGAATTCTTCTTTATTCTGTCCTTTCTTTTCAAGTTTTCTGTGACTTTTCATTGACAGTAAGATAGATGAGTGATTACTTAAATGGAACATGGAATAGAGTAACTACAAAGATGTATCTGTAGGCATGGTTTCAAATAGCATTTCTCTTTGTGGTGCTGTGGGTGTAAACAGTGCCAGCTCCTGACTTGTGTTTGAGTGTTCATGTGGTGAACCCGATCAGGAAGGCAGTCCAGGTTAAAAAATAGCTGAGTAAGGAAAATAGTGATTATTTTTAACCCAGAGCAATTATGAGTTATGAGTGACCTGCTGGTGTTTTGAAGTGAAGGAAAATTTGAGATAGCTGAAATTCAGGTGGGTATGGGGTTTAATTATTATTTTGTTTGTATTTTATTTCTCAGTAGCAATAAATGGTATTTGACCTACATTTAGGTAGAGGTGTATTAGCTGGAGGAGGAATGTAAGCCAGTTTATCCCCTTGCAATTCTCCACTGCCTCCTGCAAAGAGCTGCTTGAACTGCGGGGGAGAGTAGGAGGGATGGGAAGATGAAATGAACCTTGAGCTTGTGAGCTTCAATTTGAGGAGTGCTGGTTTAGGGGCTGGGGGCTGACTTAGGAATAGGAACTCTTCATAAAGGAGACAGCTCGTCTGCTTTAGCCAATAATACCTCAGAATCAGCAGCTCACATGGAGGTCTGCAGTGTTTTCAGAGCATCACTATTCCATTTGTTTTGGTTTCTTGTTTGCAAGGCCTTTTTGAAGTTTAATAATAAAAAATTAACAGAAGAGCTACTGTTTGGACCCTATAAGCTAATGTGCTCTGCCAAGTGGTACTGCTTCACTATCCATTAAATAGCACAGCTGGCACAGAGTAATGAGAGTGTGATCTGTTTGAGTAGTGATTTGTGAAAGAGAGTATCATATAAATATGAAGAATTAATGTAGTGTACTCTACACATACTGCCCCCCCCTCGGCTTCAAATGTATATGTTTTCCACTGTGGAGGTTCATCAGAAAAAAGCACAAATTGTGTAACTGTGGAGGGTAAATTTTGGAGACTTCAGTCCCAAGTAAAGACAAGACCCTCTTGTGTAATTGATACCATTTTCAAAGTGTGCTGTGGGTGCTGCTTTGATGTAGTCATGGTTAGTAATGGTAGTAAAGGTTTGACATCTTCAGCACTTTCTAGAATTAATTCTTTATGGGAGAAAACGGGCATTCAGTATAGCCATCAGATGCTAACAAAATGGATGGGCAAGGGCAAGCTTGTTCCTGCTAGCTATAAATCAAATCAGTTTATTTTCCATATGCAAAAGTGTTTGGAGTTTTGGTGTGGTATTTTAAACTACATCAACCTCTTTCTTAGTATCTCTAAGTTACAGAAGTTTGCAGCACAAAAGATTGAGTCACAAAATAATACAGAAACATTATAGTCAGCTTGACTCCTATGCAGAGGTTACCCCTGAATGCAGTTGTAGATAAACAAAACATCTCTATGGAGGCTTTGAGGGCTACAGTGTTTCAGGTGATATTTGACACGCTGCAGTGCTTGGAATTCCCCATGGCCAAGGCGAGGAGAAGGTGTGAGGTTTGTCCCAGGCTGAAACTTAAGGCTACTGTGCCTGCACTGGGGAAGTTCAGGGCAGTTCTTTAGGCCTTTCACTTAGGAGGTTTCTTTTTTTAACTGAGTTGTGTCACTCTGCTTATTCAGACTTCATAGGTACTTATGAATCCAAACCTTGGATGTGACTGCTTTGTGAGAGCATGTAGTGCACACATGCAGGCATCATAGTTGTTGATTAGAAAACGTGCATGTGTTATGAAAGTGAAAATCCAAAAGGGTTGCTTTTTATCCTTAAATATCTGACACTTATAACAATAGGAGATAATTTCAGTATAAGAAGGGGAATATGATTTTTCTGTGTAGTTGAATGTACCAGTGCTTCTAAATGTCATGTGACACACAAAGTCGACAGTTTAATCCTAAAAACCTCCCACAGAAATTATTTTCTAAATGATACCTATTCAGACTTTTTCATAGAAGGAATCTTATGGAACAACTTGTTTAAATAGAAGTGTGTGTGTGTGTATGTATACACACACACACACACACACACACACACACACACACTTCTAATGTGTGTGTGTGTGTGTATATATATATATAAATTTTTTATTTTTTTTTCTCTCTGGTGAGGAAAGGTTCATTTTGTTGTAAACATCCTTTCTTCAAAATGGGCACCTTCACTGTACAAACAGTCTTTCAATCTAAACATTTGGGACAGAAAAGTGCCTGAAGATTAAGCTGCAGTAATATCTTGGGAAGAGTTAAATTTTACAAAAAGAAGCAGAAAATCAGAATTTATTTTCCCCTTTTTCCCACTATCTCAAATCCTTTCATCCCAGGCCATAGTCTTCCAGGAAATAAAGATAGAGTTGGTAATAGAAATTCAAAAAGGTGACACAGGGAAAAAAATTAATTATGTCATTAGTAGCAAATAATGAGGTCCACAACTGATGGTATTGAGGAATTCTAAATAGTGGCTGAGTTTGCAAGCTGTATGTTCATTCTTATATTACAATTCATTATGTTGAAAAGTAAAAGAGAGCAAATGGTTACTCAGGCTAACTTTGTATGAAACCAGTGGTTCTATGACAGTTATTTTACCATAAGAATCAGAGATTTAGTTTTATTTTTATCTTTTTAGGAAGAATGGTGTAACAAAATTCAGTGCAAGATCCTATGGTAGGGCAAGGTGATACTTGTTTCTCTGATCTTCAAGTTACCTGAGATACATTCTCTGACAGATTTAATTTGCTTTCACTCTTGTGTCCTCTTGCTCACCATGCAGCCAGACTTGTGCACAAGTGATTTAGCCAGGATCCCTTCTGAGTGACACAGGACAAGAAAAAGTTGTAAAGTCTTAAAGACATCTCTGGCATCCTTATTGACTGGTAATGTCAAAATTATTTTTGCATGATCTTTTATGTGTTTTAATCATCATGAGGTGTTGTGATACACTTCTCTCAGTCTTCATCTTCCATGAGTCATAGGAGTGGCATCTGTTAGTTTTCTGCTTTATTTATTTCATGTGTCTTAAATATGTGTCAATGTGGTAACAGGAAAATGAATGATACACACAGTAAGATGCAACCTTGTGTTTGGCTGCAGGTTCTTCCACTAACGAGTGTTCTGATCAGGGACATCAGGGACACTGCTGGGAGCACTCCTGTGGGAATGGTGCTCTTCCTTATCAGGGCAAACTAAGCTTTAATCTTTGTCCCACTCCTTGTTCTGATGTGAAGATATGCAGGCACTGGCATCCACATTTCTATTGGTATATATTCTTCTAATACAACTTTTATAGCTTTTTAAAATACTAGAAGGACAGTTATACAAAGCAGACTAGAACAAAATGGTACCTCATCATAACATTGAACAGCAGTTGTCTACTGTGATGTAAATCATCCACAACAGAATAAAGCTTTGTAGGGCTCTTTACTAGGAGAACTAGGCTAATACAGACATTTCTGTGGTATTTCAGCAGTGATCAAGAAGGACACATTTTATAAGACCCTAAATTGAGCTTTTTAAAAACATGAAATATAATAGAAGGAAGTGGACCTTTTAGCTGTGTTAATTTTAGAGGACTATGAGTAAATTTTTTTTTTTGCTTAATGACACTTTGCTCTCCATTGTACAGGTAGATCAAACTAGTTTTTAGTAGCTTCCATCTCAAATAGGAAAATAATTTTTAGGGCATGGATAAACTAGACTGATGGAGAAGTTGTTAAATCACTA
The DNA here is from genome assembly GCA_013398075.1 of Notiomystis cincta. NCBI lineage: Eukaryota > Metazoa > Chordata > Aves > Passeriformes > Notiomystidae > Notiomystis > Notiomystis cincta. Next base: position 15,568 of record VZRX01018670.1, on the reverse strand, counting down.
ACAAAGAAGTACTCAAATATTAAGAAGATGTAGTTGTTTAATTACGTAAAGTTGGCTCTTAGAGATTCAACAGTGAAAAGAAGAAAATAGTTGCTTGGATGCACAAATGTGATTATAATAGGGTTTTACTTAAATCTGCTGTGCACATCCTAATAATCAGAATTTTAATGAGTTGGTGTAGCCCAAAGCACAGACAGACATCTATGCAGTCAGGTTACCATGATTTAGCAAATCAGTTGCATTAACTGAATGTTTTTATGCTCTTCTTCACTATGAATCCAGAGAAAATAAACATAACCTAAACCCTCTTTTTGGCAGAGGCAGTTCAGTGGTGACAAAAGATACCCTAAGACTGTGGATTTTACTTCAGTGACCAATGTGCATGGTTTTGATTTAGAGGTGTAACTAGCAATTATGTATGTTAATCTTTTGCTTTTATGTAATGATTTGGGGCCACGGGGTAGCTAAGTTTAAATGATTATTGGAGTGTCTCCTTAAAGTGGAAAGAAAAAAATGTACAAGAAGCACATGAGGAGATACGTAAACAGAACTAAGAAAATCGTGAGCCTTTTGAAAAGTAATGGCAAGAGTTCTCTGTGGAAAATGGAAAAATGGTAAAGACAGAAGGCAAGCTATTTTTTAATAGCTTTAATGAGATCTTGGGAAGATTCAGTTGTCAGTATTCCAAGAAATAAAATCCATATATAAAAACTTGATGTTCAGGTAAGGCCAGGTTCCTTGTATCCAAGAGCTAAGATAGGTGAAGAAGGGTACATGTATTGAAAATACATACTGAAATGATATACATACTGTGTTTATCTATTTATTTTAATAAAACCCAGTGACATGGTCTCAGTCTTGATAACTTCTTACTGAATCTCTTAACATTTCAGTAAGAAAGACCTTGTAGGCTTTCCAGAATTGTTTCTATTAATGTATTAGAAAATTGTGTGTAAAACATGTCAAAAACATAAAAGCTGAACTTAACCCTTCCTGAATTGTTTGAATAAACAATATTTCAAAGATTAAAATATTACAAAATATAAACCCTATGCCATTTACTTAATTACAAGATTTGGCACTTTACTGGCTTTGAAAACTTGGCAAGAGCTACAGGCCTCGAGTTGTAGGAGGCATTTGTGGTTAAATATTGGAGAACTGACTCACTGTTTAAACAATTTCAAGTCAGGCTTCCTTTTCAAGAATTAAGCTAGATTCTCTCTTCTTCCTCGGTCCCATTACTTAATTATTGTAGCTTTCAATTTTATTTTCCCATCTCCTTGCCTTACTCCTTGATCCTGTATCCAAAAAGCATTTCCATAGCACAGCTCTTAAAACTTCAGTCCCATTTCTGCTGGTTTATTGTTGTGTAAAAATGATGCTTTCAGTATATGCTATTCCTTAGAGGATGTTTTTAAAGAGGTTCAGATTTTCCAAGAATAAAATAATTTATAATGCTTGCTTGTTTAACCTAGTGTCATAGTTTGGATTTTGATGTTCTGCTATTGCTTTTAAAAGGATGCAGTTAATCTGGCAGACATTCACAGAAAATAATATGGTGGTGTGGATCTGGAGAAATTGTTTTACTAAGAAATTGAAAAATATTTGCATGTGTGTAAGTTGTTTTAAAAATGACACCAAGTAAAACATAAGTCTTGTTTCTCTGGAAGTTTAGAGTAAGAGGATCATTTTTTGGAGAGTGATTAAAGAGCAGAACAAGCAATGATGTCCCACTTCCTCAGAAGGATTAATGGGGATGGTGGAGCAAGCAGCTTTTGTGCTCCTGTTCAAGAATCATGTTCATTAAAGACCTAGAGTTTTCAAAATTCACCGAGGTGAAAATTTGAAACTCTGTTTAAGGGTGTGTGTGTGTGTGCACTTGTTGTACCAACCTAGTACCTGAATGAAATGTATGATTACCCTTCATATTGCATTGGGACAAGCCAAAGTATGGGGATACCACACCTCAGGATAAGGGAATGCAGTCTTAGAATGTCATGCTAGAGCAAAGTGGAGAGGTGTGGGATTGATGTTACATAAATTGGTCTTAAACGTCATGAAGTGTTTAGTGTTGGCACAGCATTGCTGCCTGCTGCAGTTCTCTCTGCTCATCTTAGCTCAGCTGCTTGACCTGGTCTTTAATCTTCACTTCTGCTGTAATTGTGGTGAATGTAAGAGCTTTTCTGTCAGAATGAGTGTGTTTTTTTAAAGAATTACCATTGAACAGTGTTCCTGCAAATGTTTAACTATCTCACGTAAATTTGAGCATTTCGCTGAAATGATCACTTTTAAGGAGAACTGTTGAGAATTAATTTAATAATAGCATACCATTTCAAATTTTTGCATAGTGACTCTTCAAGATTAGTTGCTAATTCTGAATTTAAACAAACAACAAGGCTTCAGGTTTACTTTTCCTTATGTTTCATTTTATTTCATTTTAGCTTTATTAAACGATACTGACTATTTTTGTATGACACTAAAGTGGGATGAAATAAAAAGTTTCTGTTCATTTTGAATTGAAATATATGGAAACATATACAGCAAAAGAGGTCAAGTTGTGAGGTGATCTGAGTGTTAAAAAGCAGGAGTAAGAGAAAAAGAAAGCCTCCTGTGAGTCTGAGGAGCAGGCAGTTGGCAGCAGCAGAAGGTGCCGGCAGAGGAATGCTGCTGAGAGGGCGAGTTCTGGTGTGATCCTGCATCAGCCTCCTCAAGGCGTGTTCAAAGAGGGCTCTGAGGGCACTGCACTGAAATGGCAAGCTGGTGTGCTCAAGCTGGTGTGTGGTTGCAATAATTTTGTTTTCATTGGAGCCAGAAAGCTTTACAGTTTAGCTTGGGTTTTGTCAGTTTTGTTGTTTTGTTTTTGTTTTTTTTTCTTTTGGAAAGGGCTAAAGAGAGAAAAGGAGTGTACATTTATTACCGTGTTTTAATCATAAGTCTGACAACATGCTCATTTAATAAAAATCTTGAGGGAAAACTCCACCTGTTAGAATAAGCAAAGTTATAAACTAGATTCTGCAACTTCACCTCAACCCTTCATACTTTGTTTTCCCTAATTGCAGCCAGCGGCACCAAACTCTTTCTCAGCATGTTTAGTTTCTTCTTGGATCTCCTTCGGTGTAGTTTTTAACTCTGTTATGGTTTGTTAGTACTGCTTTTTTTCATCCTTCTAAGGTACTTAGGCAGAGTCAGTATTAATATTCTTAGTAATCATTGCCAAGTGGATGAAGGGCAAGGACTGTGTCTGACCTTAGTTGAGTTTGCTTTACTATTAAAGCTCCTTCTTCCCAAAACGCATTTGCTTCTTGGGTGTGAATTGTTACGTTGTTGTTTGTCAGACTGTTCAGGGCAAGAGCCTTCCAGGACACCTGAAAGAAGATGAGTAGATTTGAATTATGTGGGCAGGCAAGGAGAACATTTTGTGCTTCTTTTGCTGTATTTCTCATGGGTTTCTTCCTGTTCTCCTGAACACTCATATCCCATTAAACCCCTGTGTTTCCATGGGAGAGCATTCCAGCTTTGGCACCTCTTTTGTCTGTTGTGTCTCCAAACATTAAAGTCAGTCTTTGCTGATGTACAGATTTTTCTTTTTTCCTTTTGGTAATTATAAAGCAAAGAAGTCCTTTTTTTGACCATTGGGGAAATCAGGCTTCTTGGATTTTAAGGCCACAATCAATAATTACTATCTTTATTTAAGTGCTTCATCTCTTATGTGCATGTGAGGTCTGGTATGTGGGAGTCCCATGTACCAGAAATGTTAAGTTTTGTTTTCCAGTTGAAAAACTTGGCTTCATGGCAGTGAAGATATGCTAGCCAAAATAAACAGAAGGTCAAAGTACGGGTTATTTTGAGTCCTAAGTGGGATACCAGGATTCTTAAATCATATAGAATTTGCTAGCATGGATTACATCACCACTCTAAAGACCTAGGATGTATCACATTTGATACAGAGGTTATCCATTTAATCTGTTGCATTAGCCAGTTGTGAAATGGGCAGTTTTCAGCTACCAGCAAAATTCAAAGGACTGACTGCATACCATTCAGCCTACTTCACCTATCTTCTGAAATGAATAGCACGCCAATAAAACAGTCATTGTCTTACTCAATAACATTTTTCCTACGTGGTAAATTTGCTTCTCTTATTTGTCTGTTTGCTGTCTTACACTTTCATACAAAGTTTGTTTTGTGTGGAAAGCTGAAAGCTGCTTTGCTGTAGTGACAACTCTGGTTAAGGAGCAGAGGGTATAATGAGTTACTTAGAAATTTTTTACTTATAACCGGAAATGTTCACATTTATACTCTCAGTTTCAGTTAATCTCTGAGGTAACACTTTCCTCTAGAAATGGCTCTAGAAGAACTATTGACATCAATAAGTGCTCAAAAGCTGAGATGAGAAAATTAGTTATATCTGTAGGGATTTGGCTGTGTTTTCTTCAAGTATTTCCAGTTTGTGTGTGAGGACGTACTGGGCAGGCGTACTGATGGTCATTGTAATACTAAATTGGGGATACTTCTCCAAATCCCTCTAAAAATGTAAACATCCAAACTCTTGAGGGCTGGGAATTTTGAACTTTGGGAGGAAGTTATCTAAGTTAGTTTTGCCTCTTTCAATGTGTTCAGTTGCCTAGCACATTATTTGTGTTATTTACTTCTAGTGTCTAGTTTAGATGCAGTTTAGACAACTAACATCTGGACTCTGTTTGTTACATACTAAATGGAAAGACATAACAGAGGACCTAGCACTGTGGCAGCTAGTGGTTTGGAAAGCCACTTTTTCATTTGAAAAGACTGTACAAAAGATAGGTTTACAGACAAGGTCTTCTGACCTGTGCTATGGTTTGGGTTTTTTCCCCTCCCTGATTTTTAGGAGGTTTGTGAGAAGAATTGATGTGTACAGAAAATACCTCTCAAAGTTAATGTTTGATTCTGCAACCAGAGCATGCTGAACGAGGTTAAAACCAGGTTTTGCAACCAGATTTTGCCAGCTTTGCAACCATGAGATGACTTTAATGGGGTGACTGCAAGCAAATGAGGAGTATGATAGCAGCGTGTCTATGTGGCCTTTCTTACACAAGGGGATTGCACACTTTGTTTGGATCATTCCCAGCATGGGGAGACTGCAAAATTGCAAATGTTAGAATTTCTACAAGCTTTTGACTGTGTTGTTCTTATTAAAGTATCTCCTCTTGTTCACACTGATGCCATGTGTTCCTTGACTTCGAAGAGATTAGCGTAACTTGTTGGCCCTGCTTAGTCTGTGAGGGAAAGAGTCACGTTTTACTTCACAAAGCCAAGTAATTAATCTTAGTGAAGTTATGGCAGTTCCTACCTTTCACTCCCATTAACAAGATTTAGATGAGTGCTGGTCCTGGTTTGTCTTGCCTGGGATTTTTACCTTGCAATGCAGTAATGAATGTGTCAGGGAGAAGCAGAAAATACTCTCCATCCCCTTCCCCCTCCTTGCATGATTGCACCCAAACACCACTGACACTTTGTGAATGGGAAATTACAGCTCCTAAATTTGACATTGTAGACATAGCTTAGGGTTAAGTTTGGGTAAATATTTTGGGTAAATATTTTGCAATCTGGGAAAATTTTAAAAAATCCCCAAGCTGACTAAATAGCCAACATGTAATTAGAAGCAACTGTTTGGAGAATTTTCTTATTGCTTTACATTTAAAGGAAGTTAGGTGCTGCAAGTTTGTGTGCTTTCTTTATTTCATTATAAAACTCTGTTTAGATTGTTTAAAAATCAGGTAACTGAAATGGGCTACTCTGCTTTAGGTGGCCAAACCATGTGAAAGCTTTAAAACTTTGCTAGAAAAATATCAAGACAAAGACCAGTGTAAACATACCTACATTAGGATAGCTTGCCTATGAACATCTTTATTTTAATTATTTTTCTAATGATTACCTCCTAAGATTTCACCAGAGTGGATGGTCAGGTTTTCTGCTCCCTCTTTCCATTCTCCTGTTATGAAAATTACAGCAGCGAATTTGGTAAACTTCAATCTCAGTCGTTAGTGAAGTTTTTATGAAAACTGGGTAGAGGTAACCAAGGCTGTGATTCTGTCCCCAGCTGGCTCTGGCACTTGCTAGACTCTCTGCTAGCTGGTTTGGTACGCTAAGCCAGCAAAAATCTAACCTGACCAAAATACAGTTTAATAATAGCAGCTGCATTGGGCAGGGCCCTCACATAACCAAAGCTTGAGCTTGCAGAGGGACAGGTACACAACTGTGTGCAAAAAGACATCTCTGTCAAGCAGTTCAATAACTTTACCTTTCAGTATCTTTGTGAAATATAGGGTTTAGTTTCAAGTTAAGTTGTTAATTATTTCCTTTTTTAAATGTCTTATGGCAGAGCACTCACAAATTTATGCTGAGTTGTCATCCATATATGTTAATTAGAATAGCTTATTGGGTCACACTTGAAGTATCAGTTTGTCCAGTATCCTGTTTCTGACAGGAAATAGTAAATTCTGACAGCCAATAGTAAATATATAAGGAAGAGAATAGTAAGAAGGAACATTTTATCATTATTCCTTAAGACCCTTCTAAGTATCTGCACCTTAGAGGCTTTTTGAGCCAGATCTGGCATCCTTGAGTTTAAAAGCTCTTCATGGAGCTTTCATTTGTCCAATTACTTTCTGAATCTTTAAATTTTTGGAACTCATTCCCACTAGACATTGCAGATCACAAAATTTAACTACAAACCATGTACAAAAAAGAACTTCTGTGTGTTTCTTTGAACGCCCCCCTTAATAATGTCAACTATTGTTCCCCAGTGGTTGCATTTGGAAAATAGTTGTGCTTTACTTATCTTGTCTATGTCACCTATAATTCTGTATTCATTTTTTCTGCCCTGTATGCTCCCTTTTTTCAGGCTGAGCCATCCAAGTAGCATATTTCTGCCTTTACTTTCTCTTTTTGACAGAGGAGGCCTGATGGCATACATTAGTACATCTGTGGATTCATACAATAGAACTGTATTTTTGGTTTGGCACTTTTAGTTCTTTCCAAACAGTTATGTTTCATTTGCTTTATGATAGCTGTCCACCTAGGGTTTCCACTGGACTGCATGGCTATGTGACTGATCTTTCCTAACAGATAGAGCTCCTTTGCTAGGTGTGTTATTTTGGCAGTATTGAATTTCTGGTGTTCTTTTGCACAATCCCTTCACAAGTAAGAGGGTTCTGCAACTGGTATAATCATGCCTAGGACCTGAGATGAAATTTGCACTACATTACTCTTGATATTATGCAAAAAAGCAGAGTGCTTTGGTTTGCCAAGATGATTTTAATCCAGGGGCAAGACAGGGGACAGCTGATGAATACAGAGAATTGCAGCAACAAATTTATAAGCCAAACTGCAGCAGTCTCAAATAAGTTTACATAGACATCCTGAAAGACTAATAATAAAGTATTATTCTGAGAAATTAGTCCCTCTATTGAGTTTAATAAGCAGCATCAAAGGAAACAGCAAGTGCTTGTTTGGCACTTTTACAGACAGAGAACAGAGACTGCCAGCTGTTAGTGTGATGGGAGCAGCAGTTAGTGTTCAGTGTTAAATGTGAGTGGATATCTGGGGGGTGGGGAGGTAAAAGTAAGCAATTTATGTTTAATGTCATGGAATAAGAACCATGAGGGAAGCAGAGTAAAGGGTGATGTGTTTTAGCCATACAAGTCAGCATTGGTGAATGTTCAGTAGGATAAGCAAGAGGGATTTAAATAGAGTAAGTTGTATGTGTTCTTCTCTTTGTCTGCTGTGGTTTGGTTTGGTTTGGTATGCACTGAGGATAATGGGAGCTTCACATCTGTCATTTCCACACTGAATTGGGTATGCAGTGAGTGGAGAATGAATGGAGTCCCCAGTGTAACAGGCTACACTGCAGAAAGGAATGCCAGATTAATTTCTTCCAAGGCATTGAAATGCCAGGGCAACTCAGATAAGTCTTATCTAAAACATCATGAAGACCTTGCTTGACATAATACTTACAAAATAGTTATAATCAAAAGCATGTATTTTTGTTAGTTTACTAACTGGCATCTTAAAAACAAGAAAAAAATTTGACATTTTTATTTACCCTTCTAGTTCTAGGTCCAATGATTAGTTCTGTGACAAGACAGCATGACACTTTGAGTATGACAGAAGCCCTGATGCTGCAGCAGAGGCTGGGAATATTAATGGCCAAATCTAGGTGAGTGATTTTTAATTCTGCCAGTACTGTAGCTGTTAAATTTCTTCCTCATAGCCTTGGTTCATTTATCTCCTTTGAAGCAGCATTGCAGTTCTTGCTTTTCTGAAATATTAATATTAGAACATACTTGAGACAAAATAACAAGCTTATATGATTATTGATTGCATACCTTTTCTTTCTTGTTCCTGAGATACAGAGGCTGTATCTTCATATACTGCAGCTTTCTTCTTGCAACTCTAGTGATTTTTTTCCCCCAAAGTTCTTTGCATTTAAGTTCTGTGTTTTTTTTTTTTTTAAATTTTGCAGGCACCTGCCTTCAAAAGACTTGGTCAGTTATTTTATGCTGAATGCATAGAAAGTCTGATGCTAACCATGCAGCTATGTAGTTCTGTTTGCACTACAGAACATTTGAGGAGCTCTAAGCCTGGGCTTTAAGTGCATCCATTTGTGCCTGAAGGCTGCCAGAGGCATATGCAACCACGTTGTATGGACCAGAGTATTCTCTGCTAATCTGCACTGCGGCCATTGTCAGCTGCTGCTCTTCACAGCAGGGAATTCTCAGGGTAAATAGCACAGTGGCAGGAGGCTGAGAAGGACAACATCTGAACATTGCTGTAGTGAGGCACTGTGGGGTGCCAGGGCAGGAAACCAGGAACAGGTGTCATTACCTGTATCTCCCATTCTGAATAGAGAGGAAGAGCTACTACTGCAGCTACTGCCACTGCTACTAGTACTACTTAGAACTTCACAATGCAAATAAAGAGAAAATTGTGGTGTGTAGCATAGCTTGTCTCTGCAGCAGTAGACCCAAACAAGCAGCCACCTGGTTTCATCTTGAGTTGGGGATATTGACATTATCTTTGTCAATATAATGCCTGTTTTCATGTTATGGCCAGAAATGACATTAAAGAATCCATGATTTTGATTAGGTGTCTGGTATTTTGTCTCTCTTTGACTGGATTAATTGAAGCAGTGTTGTTACCTCTGCAGGGGATTCTTGGTGGCTGATTTATACGGTCTCTAGAGTAGGAGTATCTCTTTTGAGTGGCTTTTCTGATCAAAAAGAGTGGAGAATGCTTTTCACTGTATTCTCTGCACTTTATCCCTTAGCAGACTAAAGTGCTACATGGATCCTACTGCTGCATGCTAATAAAAATGCCTGTCTAGAAATCAAGTCACTGTTTTCTTAAGATGACATAGGATTTTTTCCCCCTCTAATCAGGAAAACTTATCAGCCCATTCTGTCTTTCTTCTTGATTTCTAATGCTGTCTCTCTTGTTGACTTAATAGCTCTCTTCAAGGATTTTGCCCCATATTACATTTGTGTAGTGGAAATTCTAGTTCTTATCCAATATGAATATGATGTAATTGGGTTCAGTTTTGTTTGTCAAACTTTCTTGTATTTAAGAAATATGAGACTTAACCCCTTCCTCACAGTGGTAGAGGGTGAAACAGCAAGTTATGAGACTTCATTCTGTGAACATTTTATCACACTGTTTTGTGAAAGGTTTGCCATACATACCAAAATCATTTAAGTGAAAATATCAAAAATATCAAGGTGGGTTTTTTTATTTCATTACTTTAACCATGCTGTTTGGTGTTACTTGAGTATTTTACTGTTTTATAATGAATGTGTAACACAAATTAATCCAAATGGAACTTAATAGAAATTAAAAAAAAACCCCAAGTTTTAAAATATTTGTGTTGAATGTGGGGATTTTCCTTCCCTTGTCTTTGATTACATAGTTTGATGTACACTGCTGTATGGGAAGTATTCAAAATTGGAAGCACAGAGCCTCACTGCGTGGCTGCCAGCACAGGGCTGCCTCCAGGCCTGGAACATCACCACCCTTGGAGCTGCCAAAGCCAGGGCAGCCTTTCAGGACTGCCATATGGGCTCTTTGTGTTGCCTGTGCCTGGTAACCTGCTACAGCCCAGGGCTTCTAGGGGCGTCTCTAGTGCTGTGCTCCTGAGCCAGGGAGTGCTCATTTAGATGGAACTGGAATCCAGATAGCAGCCTTGTGTAAAAGCCTGATTTAGGAGATGTAAATCTCACACAGTAAGTGGTTGGGTTTTGTTTTCTCCCAAGCTGCAACCATGGGAATTAAGGTGACAAATCAAAAGAGTCTGTTTGGTAGTAACCTCAAGCTGAGTTATTGGTAGGACTTTAACAGCTCAGCATTGCCACTCCTTACTGTCAAATCTAAATTAACTATCATATTTGTAGTATCTATGTTGATTTTTTTATTACACGTGACTGGAAGATTCATCATGAAGAATTGTGTGTCAGTAAGTAATTTGCATTGGGTTGTTGTGTTGATGTTACTTTATTTGTACTTCAACTAAATGATCATTTTGTTGGTTGTTTTTTTTTCCTCTTTAGAGATCAGATGGTCTTCTAAAGAAGTCATGGGTAGCTGTTGTAGCTGTCCAGATAAAGAAACTGTCCCAGATAACCACCGAAACAAGTTTAAGGTATGCAGCTGGTGTGCTGTGCTGTGAGCTATTTTGGTGTTTTCTTGCAGCCTAGGTCTGTGATTAAAAACAAAGTAATAAAAATAGAGTGCAAATTTCTGAGCAGTTGAAACACTGCAGAGTTGCAGGAGCCTGTGGCTACAGGTTTCTCCTGTGCCTTTGAGAAAGCCTGTCTTATCAGTGCTGACAGGATTTCCCTAGACTGGGTAGGCTTTTGAGGACAGTTTTGATCTTCAGAGAAGAAGCCCTGTGATTTTGATCCATCTCCATTTCAGCTGGTGGAGCCCAAGTAAGTGATGTTGCCTATGGAAGGTTATAGAAGGTTAAGTTAGGGAAGGAGTCCTTAGCATAAGGGAATAAATAGCTTTTGGGGAAATGTAATTATGAACCTGAATGTGGGGTCATCAATAGAAAAATTTAGGACTGTTGATTTTACTTGAAAGTTGCTGCTGATTATACATTTTGAAAACTTTTGTCCTTTATGTGGGGAAATTTTATTTGTAAGTGCCCTTTTGTCTTATATATCTTTCGACTTTATAAGTTTGTGCACTCTGGTTCATGTGCTTAACCTGCTAAGCATGAAGCAGCTGAAGTCAGTGACTGTAAGTAAACAAACCTTTCCATAGGTCACACAAGTCAGATTTGCTTCTGTGCTCCAAACTATCTCAGGGAGTTGACAAAGGAATGTAATGCTTCCATAGTGAAAAATGATTCATGTGCTGCCTGAGGGCAACAATGAAACGAGCTTTAAAGCCATGGGAATTTCTGGAAATGTTTAATATTATCAGTTCAGAAAGCTGAAGGATAAAATATTTTTCTGTGTTCTTGCTCTTTATGCATCACTTTGTGTAAGTAGTTGCTATTTTCTTCCTTGTAGAATTTCTCTATTGTTTGTTTAGCAGTGAGGGGGGTAGGGGGAGGAGAGATGAAAGAATGTAATCTGCAAAATGAGGAAAATGGGCATAAGCCTCACAGGCAGATGAAATGATTCCTAATTCTTTTCAATTGACTAAATTTCAAGTTGAAAATAATATCTTTAAGGAGTAACATTAATTCCACAGGGAAATTTTTTTGGTAGCTTTTTTATTGATTAAGAAGGAATCCTGCTAAAAGTATCATTGTGAGGTAAAATATGGGGAAAATACAAATTTCCAAACTCTATAAAGGATGGAGATGACCTCAAAACTGGCTTAAAAGCAGGAAGAACAGGAGTTTAGCTTCATACACATCTTTTCACACCAGATAACTATAAGGTATTTGAATTATTTGTTGACTTTAAAAAGACTAAAACTGTTGGGTGATTCAGCATAGTGCAAGGCTATACATGTATGTGAAGGAAGCTTTATCTTGGAGCCACTTACCCTTTCTCATTCCTTTTCCCAACTGTAAGTGGGGTTATATGACAAAGCAAATATTTTTTTTTTAAGAAATGGGGCTCTGAAAGATTCCATTATCTGAGGTATGCCTTATCCATGTGGGAATACTAGAATATGTACATAAAGCCAGTTTAAAAAAAATATTTATCTTACAAATCTCTTCTACTTTAAATTTCTCATCAGATTTTACGGTAATGTTAGGCAGCGTCATTTGTATTGTTTTTAAATAAGTTTTATTTTAAGTTTTTAAATTCTCAGTTAGGGTAGCAAAGGAACTAGTTTGTTGAATTCTTTTTCTGTTTTTTGTAAACGTTCACTTGGAGGATTGTAACTAATATGATAGCACAGATGGAGTCTACCAGTCAGGCATTAAAATTATTTAAAGTGGTGTTGTTTCTCAAAGGAGTAATCACCTAATGCTTTTTATTTCCTTTTTTACAGGTTATTAATGTGGATGATGATGGTAATGAACTGGGTTCTGGCATAATGGAACTTACAGATACAGAACTAATTTTGTACACCCGTAAAAGGGACTCTGTAAAATGGCACTACCTCTGTCTCCGTCGCTACGGCTATGACTCAAATCTTTTCTCTTTTGAAAGTGGTCGAAGGTGTCAAACTGGACAAGGTAGGTGGAAATGTTGTATATAAAGCCTTTTGGAAATTTATTTGATGTTGGAAGATACTTGCCAGTCCTTTGGCAAGAGTTATAAAGGCTGTAGTTCTGTATGTGAGTGTGGTTTCTGGAAAAAATTACCGTATGAAGAATGGTCTTGTGGTAAAATGAGGATTTGAGTTACACATAGTTTTTGGCATTTGTAGGTCTGGAGGACTTCAAGCTTCTCTGTGAGTATTCTTTTGGTCAGCTTAGGAGGTGGTTTTGACAGGAAAATTCTCCTGCCTCAGAGGTTGACTTGACTTCCAGAGGAAGGCAGCAGAATCTGAAACTGTGGCGGAATATCCTCAGAATTCAAAGAATTCTCTACTTTTAAGATTTTAAAAGACGGGAGCACTGATATGAACTGAATGTCCCCACCTTATTACTGTCTTCAGTAACCCACTTGTGTTTCATCCTCTTCCCACTTTCATTAATATCAATGACGTAACTCTCAAATTTTGACATGTTATTGTATGAAGTGTGTATATTTCAGCTATGCTCAGGGTTCTTTTGTGTGGCTTTCATTGGAAAAAGATAGTTACCTTTCCAGTACCCAGACCATGCCTGCCTTGGCCAAGGATGGCTCTCTCTGAGAAGATTCAGATGTTTCTCTCTGCCTTGCAGCAGTCCTGAGGGAACAGCTGTTCTAGTTGAGGTCTCAGCCTCATTTTGCATCTTCCTACTGTGAAAAAGCTGTGTGCAGTTGGAATTCTTACGCATTCATATGTTGTGAAATTAAGTTCCAATGTTTTTCTGGATTTTGGACATTTACCAGTGTTCTTGTCAATAATTTCAGACATTGAGAAATTGAAGGTTTTGTTTTTTAATTTTACTGTTAAAAAGTCAGAAAGATGGAAGCACTTGATCATAAATAAACCTAATCAATATTCATTGTCCAAGCCAGAGGTAAGGGAAGACAAGGTTTTTTTTTTAATGAGAGTTTAAAAGGCACTCTCAGTTCATCTCCTAATAAGAAATGGAGATATTTTCAAACACTGAAGTATACTCCATACTAAACTAAATTTTCATAATTCTTAAAGTAACAAACTTTGTTTTGGAGATAATCACTTTAAAGGGGTTTGCAGGTTTAATTTACTGCTTCTTCTGAACATTGGAAACAGATACTAATAATATTTAATTGAACATATTAATTAGAAGGTTCTTCTCTAGAATCTATTAGCAAGTCTGCAAAATCTCACACCAAGTCTAAGTGACTTCTCTGCTTCCCTTCTAATTTTTTTTTTTTTTATAAATAAGATTAAGCAGGCTGTGTAAGCAGCAACCCTTTCCTCCCTCTTTTGTTTCTCGCCTTCCTTATGTAATACTAAAATACTGTGAATACTGAGAAAAAAGAAATCTGGCAGAAAATGTTCTCTGCTGCCCTTTTGCAATGGAACATTGTTCCTGAGACCTACAGTGGGTTTTGTGGGCACGGTTGCAAAACTTCCATCTTCACTTCATGGGATGACCAAGCAGTTTTTCATTTGAGAATTCTCTGAATACTGCCCAGCAACTTCTTACATTACTCAGTATTCCTGTTTCTGATTTTCCTTTAATAACAAGTTATTTCTCTTGATAAGTTGTGAGAAGCAATGATGGTGAAACATTGAGTTTGTGCTAGGTATTAAAAACCTTACAGACATATTTTGGGAGCACATGTAACAGATAATTCAGGATATAAAACCTGGAGAAATTATGGCACCATGTTGTGTGACAGATCACATTGTATTTAATATGAATGTATTTAAAGGCAGCTGAATTTCTCAGAAATATACTGGGAGCTTTTTAAAGTTCATGAACCTAGATTTTTTTAAAAATTCTGTTTCTTGTCCATTAATATTTAAATATCCAGTGTGAATGTTCAGAAATATACAAAATATTAAACATGGCTAGATTAGGGGTCAGGGACATATAGTAGTAGAAGCTCTCTAGCTGCAGTGTTGCAAACATGAAGCTTATTCAGTGCAGCAGAGCATCATTCTTTGGAGCCCATCTGGTGTATTCCCAGTGGGGTTGTGTGAACTTCTGCCATGTGAAGTGTTTCTGGTGGTTCTGATCTGTCACACCTCTGCATCCCTAAAGAAATACCTGATGATAGTATCTGCCAGCATATTCACATAACTGCACTTACAGGAGTGGCTATCTAGGTAGGTACTTTCAGTAAAGAGTGTTTTAAGACTGTAATACTCACTTTAAAAAATGAGCACCTGCCCCCACGTTTAACAAGCGTGTCAACTTTAACTTCATGCTTTCAATGGAAGAATAACCCAAAGCTGCGACTTTGCTGGTGAGGGTAAGTTGGGACACTCCCTGCTGTGCAAAAGGCAAAGTGGCACAATACACACACAAAATACATGGTATTGCTGCTGACTTTGTGTTCTGTGTCTATCCTTTAGCCTAAAGCAATTAGTTTGTTACTGTCTGTTTCACACAGTTTGTCTTACTAGCTTTTCATTTTAGTCTTCTTAAACTAAACTTTTACCCAGTGTTTAAATCCTTTTCTGCTGTGCAGGTATCTTATTTTTATTGTAGTTTAATAGAAATCTGATTTAGGAAATATGACTTTGTAGCACCATGGTAGTTTCAGTTAATATTTTTTAAATATTCAATTATTTAACAGGTATCCTTTTTATCAGCTTTAAAAAAAAAAATATTCTTGTTGGTTTCTTTTCCCCTCATTTAGCACTCAAAACTTAGTTTTGCTCCTAACTGAATCAGTTTTCTGTTCTAATTTAACTTTTGGTGCATGGGAACCTTATTCTTCTATTAGATAACCGCTTTAAAGGTTGTCACAGTGATTTTGTGTGGTTTGGTGCAATAAGGATTTCATAACATTTTGCTTCTTTAACAGGTATTCATTATGTG
>VZRX01018669.1:0-44271 GCA_013398075.1 Notiomystis cincta | reverse complement strand
CTGCACAGCTTCCTGCCCTCCTGAAGATCTGCACTCCCACCCAGCTTGGTGCTGTCTGTGAAGTTACTGAGGGCACCCTTAGTAACTCTCAGACTGAAATCTGTTCCCTGCACTCACAGTCTGTTTGCTTTCGCCTCTTACATATTGCACAGGTTTTATACTGCCCAGGCAGTGTGGGTTGCAAACAAAACATATCCTCCATTTATACTTTTGGAAATGTTTTGCCCCACCCAAAGTGAGGCTGAGGCTGGTGGCAAACAGAGCTTTGCAGAGGAAAGATGTTGTTTTGCTCCCAGCTCTGCCCAGGGCACAGCTGATCCTGTGTTTCAGAGCACAGATTCCAATAACAGGAATGAAGCAGCATGTCAGTCATCAGGCTCTTTCTTTTAGCACAGTTAGCAGTTACACCACAAAAGGCAAATGAACAGAAGGCATTCAGCTGGGGCTAGCTGAGTCTTAGTCTTTTGTCTGGAAAATCCTTAACATCCCCATTGAGGACTGGGGTAACAAATTACAAACTTTTGTCTGCTTGCTCCTCTGAATCAGCACGTGTCAGTGACACTGTGAGCATGGATAAAGGGAAAGGGAGTTGCAGGCTGGGTTTACTATTCATTAAGGTGAAGTCATTTACTCTTCTTTACTGCTGCCCAGTGAAAGGGTGCTTGGGGCATGGATCTGGAGACAGGGAGGGTGGAGAA
Organism: Notiomystis cincta; assembly: GCA_013398075.1. Lineage (NCBI taxonomy): Eukaryota > Metazoa > Chordata > Aves > Passeriformes > Notiomystidae > Notiomystis > Notiomystis cincta. Next base: position 43,573 of record VZRX01018669.1, on the reverse strand, counting down.
ATGGTGCTGCCTTGTCCTGCTTTGGGAATGAGTTTGAGTCCTGTGCTGCAAGCAGAAAGCTATGAAAATCATCTTATTTTCTTTATGTGTGTATGGAGAATCCACTCAAACTCAAACAATGTATGGGATGTTTTACCCCCCTCAGGATCCTTGGTGTTTGCAGGGTCAGTTTGGTTCAGAGAGGTCAAAGCCAGACCTTTCCTGGTGGCAAGAGGAATTGCAGAAAAGGGAATTCTTGCAGTAATTCCACAGAAAAGAAAAAGAGCTTGACTTGTCAAGCTTACCCCAAAGTATGATCAGGCAGACCACAGGCTAATTAAATTCCTTAAAGCTGAAATCACAGAAAATGGGTGGGCTTTTACACCAGCAAACCAGGATGTAGTCCCACCTCTGATCCTCCAGGAGTTAGCCCAAAAGAACATGAAAGCACATATTTTGGGGTTGAAAATCTTTTGAAACATCTAAAAGAAGTAGTAATAGGAAAGGGAATGGCTGATACTGTAAAATCAGTAGTGAGAAAATGTGAGATCTGCTGTAAAAACAACCCTGACACGAGGAAAAGAGTTGTGTTAGGAGTAACAAAGGCAGGGGATCTTCCTGGAGATTGCTGGCAAATAGATTTTGCTGAGTTTCCACACCAGGAGGGATACTGGTACCTACTGGTATGAGTTGACACCTTCAGTGCATGGCCAGGAGCCTGTCACACTGACACAGGTCCAAGTTTTGCTCAGTTCCAAGGTTCAGAGTTCCTCTGGGAATGGCATCAGAGAGAGGACCACACTTTGTTGCAACAGTGATGAATGAAGTTAGTCAAATTCTGGGAATTACTTGGGCTCTGCATACACCTTATAGACCCCAGGCAAGTGGTAAAGTTGAGTGTATGAATGGAACCCTTAAAACACAAATTAGCAAAATCTGTCAAGAGCCATCCATGAGCTGGGCTCAGGCCTTGCCTGTAGCTTTACCAAGAATCTGCACAGAGCTGAGGTGGAGGGACAACATCAGCCCCTCTGAAATATTGTATGGCAGGCTGTGTCAAATTCTGCATGGCCCAGGAGAAATTCTTACGAGGGGAAACTTGATTTACAGAGATATCTTATGGCTTTAGGTTCCCCTTTGCAGAAGTTCCAGAATGACATTGTGCTATCCAGACCCACAGCACTGGAGACACCTGCACATCCCTTCCAGCCTGGAGACTGGCTCTGTGTTAAGTGGTGGGACAGTGATCCCTTGCAAGCCAAATGGAGAGGACCATCCCAAGTCCTGCTGACTACCCTCACTGCAGGCAAAGTCACTGGCAAAGCACCCTGGATTCACTGCTCCAAAGTTAAGAAGGCTTCTGCTCCTGAAACAACTGGGAAAACAGAGACTGATGCGGACGAGAACGTGATTTAAATGATTTTTCTGTGCCTAAAGAAGAGCTCATAATAATTATAATACTTCTTCACATGATAGTTGATTGTGCAGAACACTACTGTTTGATATTTACTGTTATTAAATACATATTCATTGTAGATATTTAGAACAGAGACTCGACAAAGTAAAGGCCTTGTCAAGCCTCTGAAAGGGGGGAATGATGCCTTAGGTTTTAACTCTTATATTTTTTAGATCAGTACTGCTTTAGTGTAAAACTCTAAAACTTCATAACCTGTCAGCTACTGTTCTCCTGTTCTTGTCTCTTGCAATCTTCCAGTTCTTTGCCAGCTGGTTTCCAAATATTGTTGGGCTATTCTTGAAACCTTGGGAAAAACTGTCCAAGTAAGTTGACTTTTCCTCCCTCTCTCGGGATTTTCCCACTCAGAAGCAAAGTCTGCTTTTAAGCACAGGAATGCAGAAAAAGGCATCCTTCAGGTCCACAACAGTAAAGCAGCCCAGTTCACATGTCAGTGGGGTCCAAAGAGTGTAGGGGTTTGCTACAAGTGGGTGTATGTCCTGGGTAATTTTGTTAATTGCTCTTAATTGATAACTCTTGCCATCTGCTTTCTTAACAGCAAGTATGGGGGTGTTCTGTCTGCACTGCCATTGCACTCACAAGCCAAGTTGGAGGAGTTTTTCAATTACACACACCAATCCCTTATGAATCTCTAATTTCAAAAGGTATTTTTTTGCCTTAGTGGTGTGGTTCCTGGTTTGAGTGCAGTATTCACTGGTTCTGCCCGTTTGGATCTTCCTGGAACATCACTGCCCACACTATTGGGTTGACAGCATTTCCAGTTTCACTGGGAATCTCACCATATTTGTCCTGTATAAAAAGTGCAGCAACTTGGACAGATCTCTCCCTAATAATGGTCTTGGGGAGTCAGGCAGATAAAGGAATTGATGAGTTAGCCAGTGCTTGCCTGGTTTGATTGTCAAAGGTTGGAAGAAGGGCCGTGTTTCACTCACTCCTGTCGCTCCAAAAACATGAGCAGCCTCTCGAGTCCGTTTCCCTTCTGAAGTGTTTAGTACAGACTCCGCTGCTCAGGTGGCCAGCAGGAATTCGATACGGTCTTTGCTCTAACTGGAGGCTGCACACGCAGGCTGTCCCCTCCCCATGCCCCCGCCCACCCAGGAGCGAGCGGGATGAGGAGGGGACAGGCGGGGACGGTGTCCCTGGCTGCGGCCAAAGGGCTGGAGCCGCCGCCGGAGCCGCGACCGCCGCCCAGCCGGGACTCGACGCAGGCGGCTGCGCTACAGCTGCTGGCAAAGCCGGTGTTCTTCTCGTTTGATGGCAGAGATTTGCAAAAATATCTTCCTCTTTAGCCAGCCCAGCCTGGCTAACCTGTGGTTGTGGCTGTTGTGGTATTCCAGCCGACCGGAGCTGCCCCTAGACAATCCAGATTGGGAGCTTTTTACAGATGGGAGCAGCTTCATGGAAAATGGTAAAAGGATGACAGGCTATGCAATGACCACCCAGGACAAGGTAATCGAGACAAAGGCCTTGCCAGCAAATGTGTCACTGCAGAAAGCTGAATTGATTGCACTGACAAGAGCCCTAGAGCTGAGTGAAGGAGAGAAGGTGAATATTTGGACTGACTCTAAATATGCATTTAGTGTTGTCCATTCCCATGGAGCCATCTGTAAGGAGAGAGGACTTCTGAATGCTCAAGGTCACCAAATCAAACATGTTGAACAAATACTTGCCTTCTTAGAGGGCATTCAAAAACCACAGAAGTAGCTGTCATGCATTGTAGAGGTCACGAAAAAGGGAAGACCACTCCAGAACTGGGAAATTGCTTTGCTGATACCCCTGACCCCAGAATGCAATCTGAGGCTTCAGAGTGGATGTGAGGTACACAATCACAGAATCACTATGGTTGGAAAGGCCTCCAAAGTCTCCAACCTTTGATGGAACACCACCATACCCACTAAGCCAGCAGTCCTGGAACTGGTTTAGGAACCTCCCTAAAACAGCCCATGAATGAGGAACCAGTGCAACACTGCATGGAAGAGATGGGGGAGCTTCCTTTGAAGCAAAACAGGGCAAGGTATTACTCAAATTCCTTTTTGACAGGAAAAGTAGTGACCCAGGCAAGTTTTCTGTGTCCTTGTGGCTGAAGTAACAAATCTCTCTGCAGGGAAACAAGCTCCACATAGGAGGGGCTGCCTGGTAACATGGTCAAAGCCCAGCAGTTTTCCTCTTGCTTTCTGTGGGAGGTTACAGGGGCTGTGGTGGTTTTGTTGAAGGCCCTGGGCTGGTCCATTCAGGAGCCTTGAACTCAGGCTTTAGAGTTTCACAGAGCAGCAGGGTCTCTTTTTTAATCACTGTTTTTACGTCTGGGGAAACAGCGCTGTGTGGAATGGAGTTCTTATTTCTCTTGGCTTTCCTGACATCTACCCTGATTGAATGTCTGTTTGTTTCACTCCTGTCAGGATAAAATCTCTTCTTTTTGGCAAATTTCCCGTGCTGGAATTCGGTTTTGCACTTGATACGTTAATGGCGCATGGCTGCATATTGATTTTGTAAAACCTTTTACTTAAAATGCCAGGATAATAATTTACTGTGCTTGTCACTGGGTCTCTCTTTGCTTAGGCACTCCCTGCACTTCTTGAGCTGTGGATGTGAAATAAGGCTCACTGAAATTTGGCAGGATGTGAGCTGCAGCGTTAGTTGTACAGGGTGCTAGTACCCAAACCCATCATTTGGGAAGTTTCAGTGCCTCTCCTCCATAAGGTGCTGTTTCACATGTTCACTACATTAACACAGGCACCTTTGTGGAAAATGTTCTTTAGCAGACCCACAACCCATGACTGTTGAATAAATTCACTTGTGAACTGATTCTGTGTAGAAAGGGAGTCTTATACCCATTTATCATAATGAAAGGAATTCCTTAAGCACTATGGAAAGCAGCCACCTACAATTATCACTCAGTAATTTAAAATGCCAGTTGCTTTCCTTTCTGACACAGAAAATATATGTCTATGCGTGCAGTAAAGGTGTTTAATGATCACATGCTGCATTAACAGGATAGGAAAATTAATCCCATCCAATATAAAAGTATAAATATCATTAGCTGAACCACGATGAATGTGACATTCCTGGTGAGTGAGTCTATTTTTGGGAAATCACGGGGTTGGAATAAGATTAAAATAAAAAAGAGGTGACACTTGGCTCTTCTAACTAACTATAAAATATTCTCTTTTCCACTAAGAGGTTGCAGCTTGTTCCTCTCATAAAGCCTCTGGTGTAGCCTCTCTATGATTTCACCCTGAGAAAAACTTCAGACTCTCTGACTACAAACAGTGGAGTGATAGGACAGGGGGAGTAGGTGTAGATCAGCTATAAGGAAGAAATCCTTCCCTGAGAGGGTGCTGAGGCCCTGGCACAGGGTGCCCAGAGGAGCTGTGACTGCCCCTGGACCCCTGAAAGTGTCCAAGGCCAGGCTGGGTGGGACTTGGACCAGCCTGGGACAGTGTGAGGTGTCCCTGCCCATGGCAGGGGTGGAATGAGATGGGCCTTAAATGTCCCTTCCAACCCAAACCATTTTGTGATTCTGTGTAACCAGTGTTGCTTATTTTTGCAGAGTGAGTTTACAAAGCAGCTCAGATTGTCTCTTAACATTTCCCCTGACCTCCAAGACTACCTAAACTTCTCAGAGGGTAAAATTCATTCGGTTGGACTTAGCCAAGGCTGTTGTTTATCTCATGGAATATTTTGAAAGCCAATCTGTTCCCTCTGTTGTTGGTGTATTTTTACTCCGATTTAAATAGACACAGAACAAAACACTTGTGGTCTGTGTGTTTAATGAGCCCTGTGTTTAAAGATCCTGCCCTGCCTTTTCTGGTCCTACCAAAGCTGCTGGTGGCAGCCCAAATATCCTTTTGCAGCTTCTTAGTCATTATCAATCCTCCTGCTAATGAACAAGTGTTCCTCAGAGTTTATTTAACCAGGAGAAATGTTGGTTGCATTTGAAACTATCTCACCATTATGATTTTAAGCCCCTAGATATTTTGCACAAGGGAAACACACTTTGCAAAAGCTTGATCCCACCAGCCAGGGTGGGAGATCTCCTCCTGGAGGCTTCCTGACTCCTGATGCACAGTTGGGCATTTGGCTGCTGAGGCAGCAGCAGAGTCAGGGAGCCCATTCCAGCATGTGTGGTCAGAACAAGGGCTAATTCATTCCCAGGAATAACTTTGAACTGACACAGAAAGTCAGTGCTTCTCCTGGCTCAGGGAAGCCAGCTAGTTCTTCCAAGGCCTTGGAGCACGTTATTTTTAGCTGGAGATAACCATGGGCTGTTAAACACCCAGAGAAGCTGTGAGAAGTCCTTTGGCACTGGGAGAGTCCTGCTGCAGCAGCTCTGTGCTCCTTATGGGCCTCCACATCTGATTCCTCATGCCCATTCCTATAGGAACTCCACTTGCACAACAGCACAGCAGGGCATGGAGATAATAAAGCTGCTGTCACCTCAGCATCAGTGGGGTTTGAATGCAGAGAAGGACCNATATATATATATATATGACTTTATTTGCTGCTGCCAAGCAGATTAAGGCAGGAGGCAAACCCACCTATGCTCCCCCTGGCTTGGGGAGAAGGGTGCAGCAAATCAAAGGCAGGATTTGGCCCACTGGTTTGTTTGGATACAGTGGGTGGCAGATCTTAGGTGGAGAAAAAATGTTCTTTAATCAGTATCTTTTACTTTATCACCATGAACTCTGTTATGCTAATACAGTGTTACTGATTAAAGACCCTGAGCTTCCCTGTAATAGTCCTGAATTACTGTCAGGATAATGAGATTTCCATTTCTAAACGTCCTGTTCGTGCCATCCAAATCACATCTGCATTCATGTACATACCCAACAGGAATTATTCTCCCTTCCTGCATCAAAAATACCACGCCACACTCAGCTGGAACCAGCTTTCCCCTGGTTTAGTGCTTGGCTCAGGACTATTATTATCAGCCCTGGCTTATTACTGCTGTGTATTTAAACAGGCATTGAAGGACATTTGCAACTCACATTGCACGAGGCTGAGCTCTGAGGGACATGGGACACTGGGTCACACTGGATGAATTATTTGTGCTTATTAATCATGTCTGATAAATCCTCCTTGCACCAAGGGTGCTCCTGCAGTGGTGACACCCCACCCAGTGATGGTTGAACATGGAAATCAAATTGCTGCTGCAGAAAGAATTGTTTCCAGCCAGCACAGAGGCAACAGACAACAGTAATGCCACCAGAAAAGCAAGAGCAACAAAGGGAATGATGGCCAGGAGGTCTGACAGTGAAGCCACCACACTGGCAGTGGCATTTGATACAGCCCTGTGACAATCCCCAGCTCCAAATCCGGACTCCAGCACAGCCCATCGAACCAGAGGGGTTTCAGCCACTTACAGCTTGTTTTAGGGTGAGGCTGCTGTGTTAACCTGACATTTGGGTGCCCTCTCATGATGCCATCTCCACAATCTGCATTTTTATCCAAAAACTCAGCACAGCCTTTCCCTTTGCTGGCTTCCAGGTCACCTGAGTGTCACAGCACCGTCCAGGACAAAGCTCAAGCCTTGGCTAACTCGAGGGGCTTCAGATTTCATTTTGTTCCAGCTCTCTCATTCCAAATCAAAGGCAAAACGTTTTTTGCTCTGATTTCTGATGTATTAAACATTAAAAAGATGGTGGTTGTTATTAATGACGTAGAAGCCTTTCCTAGCTGTAACTTACCCTCAAATTGGATCTGAGCAAATACAATTTCAAGGCAACATTCTCTGCCGTGATCTCCAATACCAGCAAGAGGCCAAACACACGTTACACATCCTCTTTTATGCTCCTCACAATATTAGCCCAATTTGCAGAACAAACACGTTCAACCCTCAGCCCTCGGGCTGTGACCCGTGAATAACACTGCTAATGGGATTGTGCTCCGAACAAAACTCCCCTTGGATTCGATGGGAGCCGCTCCACCTCCCGCCTCCTTCCCACACACCCTCTGCCATCCCCTCCTCTGAAAGGCACCCGCTGCCCAGGAGAGGGAGGTCTGAGCCCCAGCAATGCCTGAGCCACCAAGGTGCTCTGAGCTGCCTCTTCTTGCCTTAGCAGAGGTGGAAATTATGTGTTTTTACACTGACAAATTGTGTGGCCATGCTGACGGGGTCCAGGCTCGCCAAGAGTGAGGAGATTGTATCATTCTGAGTTTTCTGTGGCTTATACTACTTTGCAATCCCACTCAATTTATGTACTCTAGCTCCACTTGGACTTTGGTGTTAAATCTTTGAGTTACCAGCATTTGCCATCAAAATGAGAACCTCATCATCAGTTTCTCCCCTTGTTTCCTTTCTTCCTAAAAGCAGCATCAGATTATTGTATCCAGAGCCTGTTGCAGGGAAAACTGTAGAAGCCCTGAAGCTGGGAAAATGTTTGCTGCTCGTCCTCACACAGAGAACCTGATGCTCTCGAGGTTTATTTGATTCTGTATATTTATCAGGCTGGTAAGAGGATATTTTCCTGATTTATCTGATGTTTTGTTGAAAGGATGACGGGATCCAGACAGAGATTTATTCTGTTTTAAGGACAGAATCATAGAACACCCAGAGTTGGAAGGGACCCACAGGGATCATCAAGCCCAGCTTCTGATCCTGCACAGAACCCCAGTAATCCCACCCTGTGCCTGGGATCATTGTCTAAATGCTTTTGGAGCTCTGGCAGCCTTGATGCTGTGCCCATTCCCTGGAGAGCCTGTTCAGTACCCCAGCATCTGCTGGGGGAAGAGCCTTTCCCTGATAACACATCCCTAATTTCCTTCACCTGATGCACAAGAGCAGCAGTGTTGGGAGGGGAGCTCTGGAGATCTTCACTCCAGGGCAAGACTGTTGCCTCCACTTGATCAGGACAACGAAAATATCTTTTATGGTTATTGTTATTAGTATCATCATTATCAACATCATCATCATCATCATCATCATCATCATCATCATCATTATCAAAAGAAGCTTAGTTTATAGATCTTATGCTAATTTGAGGACTGGAGCTGGCTTGGGGGCACAGGACACAAATCACTGTGGAGCTTTAAGCACTGAGTTCAACATGATAACTGCTAAACCCACTTAGGAGAGGCTCATGCTGACGTTAGTCCTGTTAGCAGAGGTCCAGGAACAGGAGTTCATTTTTAAAATACAGGTCTTTTTCTTCTTTTAGGCTGGCTTGAAAGGCAACTGCTGCCCCTACAGGGAAAACCGAGAAAATCCAGCTTTTGTGCCCTCCCTGGGTGCCAGCACAACAGGAGCACAGAATCCCCAAATCGTTTTTTGGCAATGGCAGCTCAGAAAATCACGTGAGGTGAAGGAGAAATAGAGGGTGTGATATGAAAAACCTCCAGGATGGGATGCCGGGACTTAGCAGGAAGGAGAGCTGCCAGTGCTGGCTGCAACACATCTCTGGGCTCAGCAGAAAACCACACAGAGCTTCACTGGGGGCCTCCAGGTACCATTTTGCTCCTGCCCCTTGGGCAGCATGGAGGTGACATGATCTGGAGCTCAGTGGCCTGGCACAGGAGAACAGTCAGGTTTTCCTGGCTCTCCAAAGGAGATGACTTGGAGATGATCTGGAGGCATCATCCTATTTGTCAACTTGACATCAGGTGAACGGGGGGCATTTCCTCCTCTGTGGCACTGGGAAGGCCATGGCTGGGAACTGGGACCAGTTTGGGGCTCCAAGGCATCTCCAAAGCAAAGCGAGCCTGGAGACGCCCTGCAGGGGTGGGTGGCAGCCAGGGAAAGCAAAGCAAGGAGAGGCTATGGGAGCCAGGCTTCCACAGCTGGAGAGGAGGAGGCAAAGAGGGATCCAATGGCCTCTCCTGCTCAGAGACATCTTGGAGACATTTGGGATGGACTCTGCTTGGAAGGGCTGAGCTGCACCCCAGGAAGCCCCAGTCAGTCCCAAGGAAATAATTCTTATTCTTACAAATTCACGTCCTTTGCCCCAAGAAATCTGCCTTTTCCCAGCCTCTGCCATGCTGCAAGCTCAGCCCTGAGCACGAGCAAAGCTATTCCCTCCTGTTCTCCCAGGATTTCAGCATGTTGCTTCCAGAATAAACCTGCTGGCAGAGTGAATACAGGCAGCATCCGCAAGGTAATCTCTCTTGAAAGCCTGGAGCTAATCAGGGTTCCCTGAGTCACTGCAGAGACACAGCACTGCTAAAATCCCACCTTGGTGCTGCTGGTTTCCCAGAGCAAGCCTTTCTTCCCTTACCTCCTGCCTGGAGAGGTAAGTGAGTTTTAATGACTCCATAATTAATGCCTTTTGGGCTGCCGGACCTGCCCGAGCACGCAGGCTCCGTCTGCAGGGAGGAGGATGCAGCAGTGCCGGCTCCGGTCCAGGCTCAGCCGAGCCCTGCTGGTGTGTCTGGAAAGCCCTTCTGGGGATAAGCACAGGTTTTCCAAGGAAACAGGCACGCCGAGACATGCAGCGCAGCAACGATCCACATCCATTTCAACGTTTATTTATTCACAGTTCATGTCGGGAGGGGGTGGGGGGGGGGGAAGCTTTTGGAACGAGCAGCACCGGCATCGTGGGAAAAACCAAGGGCTACAGCACGTGAGGTATTGTTTCGGTCGGAATTTCAAAGCAAATCAGATCCCAACTCCTGCCACAGCAGGAGCACGGAGATAATGGCCCCGTGGAGCTGCTGCTGTAGCGCTGCTGTCCCCGCCACCTCGTACCACCTGTGACCCTCCGATGCCGAGAGGGTGGCACCGGGCCCTCCTCAGCCTCAGGCTCCTCGTTGACTCAACAAGAGGGCTGCAAAGCACATGCTGGTGTTCCAGGGGCTTGTTCAAAACAACCTGCTCCGAGAACGGGTGCTGAGGAGCGGCGCCGGCCCGGGAAAGCCTGGCGGGTTTTGACAAGCCTGGTCGGGAGCAGGCGCTCGCTCCTTGGGAGAGGAGGCAGCGCCGGAGCCAGAGACGGGGGAGGAAAGGGGGTGAGGGATTTGATAAGCCTGGGAGCCGCCATTCTCAGGAAATACAGCACTTTCTGGAAACAGCTTTTTCCCTAAGAGGAGCAGCAAACCTCGTTAGCAGCAGGGGAAAGAGGGGGGAGAATAACTTCCCGGGATGCTGGAGAAGCGTGTCGCTCGCTGGAGGGGCCGGGAGCGGGGATATCTGCAGTGGGACACCTGGAAGCATCAGCTCCATCCCGCTCCCGCCCCCACGGCTGCTCATCATCGCCAGGCCAGTGGGAGCTGCAGCTTTTATCCCGCCGCCGTTTCTCGGGATCCTCTGTCACCCCTTTCATCATCCCTGGCACAGCGCTAAAGGAAATGCTGTATGGACCCACCGAGGGCACGGAGTGGTGGTGCCCTGGGCTGTCCTGTTTCTGGCGCTGAAAGCCCAGGGACACGTCCAGTCCCCAGGACCCTGGGCAGAGCAGTGCCCAGCCCAGCCAGGACACCCCGCTTCCAGAGGGATGTTCCAGCAAGGCAATGACAGCCTGTGCCTCTGGAAAACCCACCAGTCCCATCTGGACAACTGCTAGCTTGTTTTCTCCTTGGAATTGTCTTGTCTTCCTTCTTTTACCATCTTCCATGGTTCTTTTTCATTCTTCTCTCTTCTTCTGTTTAAGTGGGGAAATGTTTTTTGCCCTCCCTCTGTCAAGAGTTTCTCCTTTTACTTCCAATTTTGATGCATTTCCCCCAGACACGTGCTATTTTAATCAGAAGCAATCAGCCATTAAAGCCAGATTAATTAAAGAAATGAGTTTACGTATTTTCCTAATGATCTGAAACAATCTTGCATTTATAATGCTGTTTGTCTGCAACCCATCCCTGCTTAATAGCACTGATCAGGGAGGATGACGCCACCTCACCATTAATCACTGCTTGAATAACGAAGTAGCTGAATCGGAATCTCCTGCATCCTTTGGAAACAGGGATTTTGGTCTCTTTTCCCATTTCTACTGCAGCTAACAGCCCTGCCCTGCAGCTCCTTAAAGCCACAGCATGTGGATTCACTGTGCTCTTTGCTCGACTCCATTCACCATGTATTTAATTCTGATTTTTTGCTCTGATGCCTTGTTCTGAACAGCCCTTGCCACCATCAAGGGACAGGGACAAAGCCCTGTGGGACTCTACACATTTGGAGCAGCGACCTTTCTGGCTGCTTCTATTTCTAAGGCTTTTAAAACCATCACAGTCAGTACAACCCCATCAAACATCAGGGTTTGGTGTAAAGACACTGAATTAATGATGCCACGTGGGGTCAAAATGATACCGAAATGACATCGCAAAGACACTGAGTTGATGATGCTGTTTGGTGTAAATGGTATCACTGATAAAGGCACTAAATAAATGATGCAACCCAGAAATGATGTCATAAATACAAACCAGTGAGGAAATGACATCATCAAGTGATGGCATAAATGATGGTACAGGGTGGTTGCTGCCCTGAAAGAAGGACACACGGTGAGTGAGGTGAGATGAAGGTAATTGAAACTTTACTGAAGTTAGTTTATTATTAGTTCATTAATAAAGCATCAGTGTGCTAATAGTCAACGTACCTTTCTAAATAAAAATATCTCTTCAAGTGGAACGTCATTAACTTATGGATTATTGATCAATGCCTATTGATTGTGATCTATCAGCATTTCACTGTTGATCCATTCACATTGATTCTGATTAATGAATTTGTTCAAAGCTCCAGTAGGAGAAACCTCCAGCTGAGCTCATCCATGGGCAGAGACACCTTCCACTCTCCCAGGTTGCTCCAAGCCCTGCCCAGCCTGGCCTTGGTGCTGGCACACTCTTGGACTCTCCCCACACTTGGGATTGGTTGTAGCCAGGCAGGAGAGGCTGTTTGCAGGAACAGAAGTGGCTCAGCAGGATTAAGCCCAGGCAGCAGCCTGGGACAGCTATTCCTAAGCCTCTTGGATGGCCCTTTGTCATTCCCAATGGGGAGGTCAGGCTCCCAGGGAACCAATTTGCACAGGCTTCAGGTTCATATTATCTGCTGGAAAATGCCCATCCTGGGGGAACAAGCCTGGAAAGGGGGGAGTTATTGTAGGACTACCCCAGGGAAGTGTCAACAACATTAATCCTGTTAGGGCATTAGTGAGATGGGATGGCAGGAAACGATGGTCAGGAAGGAAATGGCGCCCTGCTGAGAAGCAGGAACCCCTTAAGGAATGTCCCTGTCTTGATGGCACTGCACAAGGGGAGCAAATGGAAAGATAAACTGGGATTGGGATTGCCAAACCCTCCAAAGGCTCCACTGCCCCAAGGGAGATGCACCAGCACCCCCAAAAGCCGTCACTATTTCTGAACTTTTCCTGGTGCAACCAGGCTCATGCAAGCCAGCCTGATCAAAAAAAACCAGACCAGAGCTGCCAGTATTAGATTTACTCACAAATAAATCCCTCCTCAGGGAGGAGAGAATCAAAGCTTTCAGCATTTGGGCTGTCCCCAGCACCCCTCTCCTGGATCTCTCAGAACCTTTCTCCAAAGCCATCCTCTTCCATCTGAGTTTCCCTTCCTAACTACCAGTTTGCACAGGGTGAAAGCTGTTGCCTGGATCCTGAGGTCAAACAAAACTCATCCACACTTCACCAGCGCTGATGAAAATCTGCGAGGACCTGCAGGTCACAGCAGACCTTTAAATAACCACCAAGCTGGGTCTCAATTCCAGTTTTATTACACAGAGGATTTTCTCTCAGAACGGCTCAACTCCATTTTTAGAAAGTGCAGGATTTGATAGCTCTTTACAGAGGCCCAGGACACCATTGTGTTTCACCTGTCCCAGTGCATAAATTGCTACTTATTCAAGCTTAATTCGTAATTTTGCTCGGGTAATGTCTGTAACCGCTTGTTGATCGGGATAAATCACGAGGGTTTTTTTCAGGTTTTGTTTTGTTTGTGTGCCAAGATCAGCAAAACATGTCTCTTGCTCGGTGTTACTGAGACACACCGGTACATCCAGCCCCTCCCATGTGTGTTGTCATCCTCCCATGCCTGGGAGAGGGGGAGCTGGATGTGTGGCTCTGCTATCTCCACAATCTCCTGGCTGGAAAAAGGCCTGAAATACAGGAGAAGTTTTAATCAGACCTTGTGGATCTTCCCACACTGGGGAACGGCCCTGCAGGGAACGAGGCTCAGCACATGCAGGAACCCCTCTGTGGGCACCAGGAAATGATTTTGTCCTTTTGGCATAGGAAAACCCCAGTTTTGTATTAGAAGTCACAATTTGTGAAGCGCCAGGTTTGACACGGGTGTTAGTGGTCACAGAACAAAATCTGAGCCTCTTTCTACCTGGAGATGGTGACACCCAGGGGGTGCTCCTAAGCTAAATTGTCCTGTGACTTTATTTTAACTGAGATTTTATTAATAACAACTGACTTCTCACATCTCCAGAGCTGACAGAGAACTGAAGCCCAACAGCCAGTAGAGCTCCTGCAGAGTGAAATAAAGGCAGATAGCAGAGTTTGCTCCAAAACTGTGCACTCTGGTTTTGGGGATCTTGGGACAGGAGGTGTTCATCTCAGTCCAGAATCATGAGGGAATTCTCCCCAATATCCCGTCTAACCCTGCTCTCTGGCAGTGGAAGCCATTCCCCCTCGTCCTGGCACTACGTGTTCTTCTTAAAAGTCCCTCTCTGTCTTTCTTGTAGATTTCCTTTAGGTACTGGAAAACTGCCAGATGGATTTAGGAGGAGAACTCACACCCTGCTAACGCCTCAGCTGCTCTGAGCAAGCCACACTGATGTGGGAATTTAATATTCTGGGGGCACTACATATGCTCAGAAGGGTTCAGGGGGGCTTCTTTGAGGCCACATCTTGAGGGCTGTGTCCAGTTCTGGGCACTGCCGGGCAGAGAGCCCTGGAGGGGCTGGAGCGTGTCCAGGGCAGGGAACGGAGCTGGGGAAGGGGCTGGAGCCCCAGGAGAGGCTGAGGGAGCTGGGAAAGGGGCTGAGCCTGGAGCAAAGGAGGCTCAGGGGGGACCTTGTGGCTCTGCACAAGTCCCTGACAGGAGGGGGCAGCCAGGGGGGGTCGGGCTCTGCTNACGGTGAGTGAGCGGCGACCCAGCGGCCTCCGGCTCAGCGCAGGCCCACGGGTGGCGGCGGGACGGGACACCGGCGGTGACAGCGGGGACGCGGCCGCCGCCGCCCCGGCAGGAACGTGCCCCGGGGGGTTCCGGCTCCTCTTCCCGCCGGCGGCCCCCGCAGCCCCGGGGGATGCGAGGAGAGCTCCGGCCCCCGCAGCACCGGCGGTGCCGGGGGGGGCTTCGGGCTGCCGAGCTCGGGGTCTGACAGAGCCTGGGTCCCGCAGCACGGGGGGATCTGGGCCGCTCGGCCCCCCGGGGCACCGGGAAGGGGCGGTCTGCTCAGCCCTGGGACCCCCAGCTCGGGGCTGCCGTCCTGGGAGCCCGCGGGAGCTCTGGGACCCCCAGCTCGGGGGCTGCGGCCGTGGGAGCCCGCGGGAGCTCTGTGCCCTGCCCGGGGGGCTCCGCATCCCCGGTTCGGGGGGCTGCAGCCCTGGGGTACCGGGGGAGCCCCGGGCTCGTGGGGCTGCAGCTGGTCCCGGGGGAGCTCTGGGACCCCCAGCTCGGCGGGCTGCAGGTGGTGCTGGGGGAGCTCTGGCAGCCCCAGCTCAGCCCCAGGACTCAGGAGAGGCTCTGTGCTCCTCAGCCTGGTCGGGTCCGTCCCCTCCTCCCCAGGGTGTTGGAGTGGTGGGTCAGGTCCTCCCTGCCCCTGAGGCTCTGGGGGACACCTGAGCCCCTCATCTCAGGTGGGAGTGTGGCCGTGGGTCCGGTCCCCTCGGCCTGGGGCCTCCAGTCCCTCGCTCTCCGGGGTGTGAAGGCAGGATGCTCCCTGCTCCAAAGGGAGGTAGAGGCATCTGCTGTGAGTGGGAGCANTGTGGATCCGTCCGGGAACGGCAATGGGAACGGGAATGGCAATGGGAACGGGAACGGGAACGGCAATGGGAACAGCAGTGGGACCGCTCGGCTGCAGCGCTCCGCGGCAGCGAGGGACGGGCACAAGATGGCGGCCGGGATGACACGGCGGTCACGTGGCGCGCGGTGCCCCCGCCCCGCCCGCGGCCGCCGCACGGGACACGGGACACGGGACACGGGAACGGGGTACTGGNGGGGGGGGCTTCGGGCTGCCGAGCTCGGGGTCTGACAGAGCCTGGGTCCCGCAGCACGGGGGGATCTGGGCCGCTCGGCCCCCCGGGGCACCGGGAAGGGGCGGTCTGCTCAGCCCTGGGACCCCCAGCTCGGGGCTGCCGTCCTGGGAGCCCGCGGGAGCTCTGGGACCCCCAGCTCGGGGGCTGCGGCCGTGGGAGCCCGCGGGAGCTCTGTGCCCTGCCCGGGGGGCTCCGCATCCCCGGTTCGGGGGGCTGCAGCCCTGGGGTACCGGGGGAGCCCCGGGCTCGTGGGGCTGCAGCTGGTCCCGGGGGAGCTCTGGGACCCCCAGCTCGGCGGGCTGCAGGTGGTGCTGGGGGAGCTCTGGCAGCCCCAGCTCAGCCCCAGGACTCAGGAGAGGCTCTGTGCTCCTCAGCCTGGTCGGGTCCGTCCCCTCCTCCCCAGGGTGTTGGAGTGGTGGGTCAGGTCCTCCCTGCCCCTGAGGCTCTGGGGGACACCTGAGCCCCTCATCTCAGGTGGGAGTGTGGCCGTGGGTCCGGTCCCCTCGGCCTGGGGCCTCCAGTCCCTCGCTCTCCGGGGTGTGAAGGCAGGATGCTCCCTGCTCCAAAGGGAGGTAGAGGCATCTGCTGTGAGTGGGAGCAGATCCATCCCATCCCATCCCATCCCATCCCATCCCATCCCATCCCATCCCATCCCATCCCATCCCATCCCAGGCTATAGCAGTGACGTTGCAGCTGTGCTGCCTCGATGGGGCAAAGGTTTGTGGGGTGGCAAGGGAGTGATGGCTTTGTCCCCCTCTTGGGGACAAACAGGCTGGGGGCAGAATGGGGCTGAGGAGAGACCTTGCCACCACGGGCACCCTGGCAGGTGGGTGTGCTCCCTGTTTGCTCGTGGAATGGCTTGCTGATTGCCCCGCTGCAGTATTTGGGTTTTTCAGGGTGTATAAGGCATGTGGCTGCCTTTGTACTGTGTTCCTCCTGGAGGCCCTGTTTTGATCAGGGTTTCTAATTTATTCTGTCTTGTGTGAAAACCTCATTAAAGAGTGCCTCGGTGCCTTCAGGCACCATAAATACATGGAGAGAGGATGGGGAGAGAGAGAAAAAGATTATTATTTGTAAAAAATGGGGGCTCTGCCATATTGAGATGGTGCTGCTGAAGCTTGCTGATGCAGGCAGCCTCTCCTAGCAGAGCAGCACTGGGATGTCGATGGACGTCCTCGTGTCCCTTTGGCTGATGGTGCGGCCTGGTGTGACAGCAGCATTTGTGGTGATGCCTTCAGACTGCCTCCTGCCAGGTCCACGTGGCTGAAGATGCTTTCTTGTTGGCTTCCATGCTCAGCTGTGAAGCCGTGCAGAGCACAGAACCGGTACAAAACAGCTGGCAGCCGAAGTCGGTGCGAGCGCTGCTGCGCATCGTGGTGGGTTTGGGCTTGGCTGTGGGCTTTTTGGGCAGTGGATGTTGCATTGCAGTTGCATTCTGGTTTGTTTTGTGTAGTATTTTGTGGGTGTTAAAATCGCTCCAGCTTCGTGGAGTTGTTCAGAGTTTGGCAAGAGAGGGCAGTCCCCCTGGCTGGTGGCAGGCAAAAGGTAAAGGCTGCTTTTACAGCATGGGCAATAAACCCCCTCCAGATCCAGGGAGATGGCTGTGATTTTTCTGAGGTTTTGGGCATGTGGAGCAGAACTAAATTCAGCTCAGATGCCTTTAAACTGTGTTTGTGATCTGTGCAACAAATGGTGATTCCCAAATTATCATGCTTCTTTTTCCTTCCACATTATCAACCTGGGGACAGTGTCTCTCATGTTAATTAGCTTTTAATGTGACACTTATAAATTGAATAAATCCAAGTAGGTGGATCATTTTCAGGACTTGGAGGTATTATGGATATTATTTGACTGCTCTGAGTTAATGGTTAAAATGCAGTGATTTGTTGTTTTCCATGGATGTCGTTGCTTCTCTCAACACTTGTCAAGCTTGAATAGGTGCTGCTTTTAATTAGATAATTCTTGAGTTCCCTTGAACTGAATATGTGGAGGGAGAACCCATGCACTGTGGGTGATAGTGACTTAAAAATTCTTCCTTCTTCTGGTTGCTGCCTCTCTGCATGGCTCAACGTTGGTTAATTGGTGCACTAAATATGGGTGACCTGGGACTTACTCAGATTTAAAAGCAATTTCAGCCTGGCCGTAAGGAATTAAAGGCTTTTTAATTGGGGCAGCAGGACATCCTGTGGAAAAAAAAAAAAAGGCTCAAAAATATCCAGCCCCTTGTTGGGAAAAGGGCCTGTTTGAGTGATAGAATAAATCTGTACAGCACCATCAAAAAGTGAAGGAGTGTTGCACACAGGCGGGTCCAGGCTGCTCTTTGCTGAAGTGGAGCAGAGCACACGAATGCTATTTCAGTCATGATTGAACTGCAGCACATCAAACCCAGCTGTATGGGGAGAAGGGCTCTGAAGGAGAGGTGAGCTTAAAAGGAGCTCAGAAACCTGAGGGGTTTAGAGGTTTCTTGGATCTGATGGTCACCGACTGAGCTCCCACGTACTGTCAGTGCTTTCCAAAGAATTTTGGTGTCATTGGAGGCTTTTTGGGCCACAGAGAGGGGCAGGATCCCTTTGGAGGGCTGGTGTTCTGCATGGAATCTCCCACTTTTAGTATGGCTTGGATTCCCAAAGTGTGTGGTGTGACATCATTAAATTTATTATTAAATCCTGTGTCCCCTCCTTCCCCAAAATGCTGGGGGAAATGCAGAGCACTGAGGAACATGTGAAATCTACCAGCTTTTTGGGATACTTTCATCCCAGTCATATTTTATTATCTGGAAAATCTGCTTAGCAGAGGCAGTGCTTGCTGCAGGTTGCTTGGGCTTGGTTTTCATGGCTCAAAAGAACCTCCATCCTAATCAGCTGCCAGGTATAACTGTGTAGTGGGGCTTGGTGGAAGGAGTCCCTGCCCATGGCAGTGGGGTAGAAGGATGTGGTCTTTGAGGTGCCTTCCAGCCCAAACCATTCTGAGATGTTGGGATTTAAACACCTCTAAAATATTTGTCTGTATTGTTTCTGGTCTTATCAAAGGTGGTGTTGTCGTTGGGGGGGGGAAAAAAACCCCAAAATCTTGGAAGTACCACATGAGCTTTGTTCTGATAGTCCTTGATCAAGAGCTGGAAAGGGAAAAGAAAACTTAGTTTTGGAGACTATAACATGTTTCTTAAAGAAATGCAGTTACTGCTGTTGCTGGGCTTTACAGTTGACTCACCCAAATCAGGGGAGCAAATGGAGATGTCCTGCTGATGTTTCCTTCATGTGCTGCTGCAGTCCTGCTCTGCTGTCCAACTGCACATCCCTAATCAAAGAAAATCACTGATAAATCTTTGTTGGGAAGGCATATTCCATAGGTTATGCCTGTGCTAATTTGCTTAGATTTAAATGCACAACAAAACAAATTTCCCTCTTCTTAGCCATGACTCTTAATGCTTTTTTTCTCCCTGACTTCCCAGCCTGGTCTGCCTTCTGTCTCCCTGATTTTGAAGCTCCTGGAGGTAGCTTTTTCTGTTTAAATGGAATCAAGGCAAAGCATATTGGGGAAAAAAAAGGACTTTAAGAGATCTCTGAAGTCCAGTAGCTTTGGGTTTTTCTCGTGCAGGAAAATTGGCAGCTTCCTTAGCAGGCTGGGTGAGGCACAGTTGTGGTAGCAGAATTCCTCAGGTGGGTTTTTGGGGTGCTGTGGGCACTGTCACATCCTTATCAGCTGTGTGGGACGAGGCTTGGGAATTTAATCCCTGCTCTCTGTGTCTGGGGAGCAACACACTGGGGCTGCGTTGTCTAAGCCTTTGTCAGAAAAAGTAGGAAGAAACAGAAGTAAAACCAAGGTAAATCCTGTCTTAAGGAGTGAAACAGCCTTAAAATTGCCCCTTTCTGAACAGGTGGATCTGGAGAGGAGAGCTTTTGCAGCCTTGGCTTAAGAAGGATTTTTAATAGCTGTCATCTCTTCCTGTCCACTGCAGCCTACTCCTTTAATTTCCTTGACTCAAAAAGAGCATTGCAATTGGGAGTGTTTTACAATTTCCCTTGCTGGTCCATTAGTGTATTAGCTTAGCTCCGTGTGTGTTGAATGCCACTAAATGTCACTTGCAAATTTAATGTTGGGAGCACTGAGATTTGTGCTAATTGAATTTAAAGTCTTATACTTGAATTTGTTAAAATGGCAGAGTCAGACAATCGAAATGCTTTAATGGGAGAGTGGAGGAGCACTTGCAAATCTGCTCTTGTGAGTGAGTCCAACAGTGCATTTGTGTAGATGGAAGGGGAGACCCTGAGCAGACAGATCAGGGTTTGATGGGGTTTTACTGCCCCTTTGTACATTACAACGTGGTGACAGCTGGCAAAATCCACCGTGTTGAAAGTCTTAATGCTTGACATCTGCTCAGGGTTGTTGTTGACACCAACTTAACCTTAAATACTTCTGTAAAAATGGTAAAGATTACAGAGCCTTTTGGCTCAATTTAAATTTCTGCTTCTCCAGCCATAGTTTTAGGCTCTGCTGGAGAAATGTTAATTCTTTGGGTTGTTGGTCTTTAAACTCAGTTGTCTGTGTCTGTCTTCTGGGGTTTTTATTCAGGACACGAGCAACTTCTGCACCTGAGGGTTTGTTGTTTTGGGAGGGGTTGGGGGGTGGTTGTTTGGGGTGTTTTTTTGTTTATCTGATGTTTTCTGTGGGGTTTTTTTGTTGTTTTCATTTGACTTTTTGTAAAGGACAGTCTGTACAAAACCTCTGTCATTAAACACTTCCTTATTCTTATCTTCAGCCAAATACCCAAGGATTGGATAGACACAGAAAAGGAGACCCTACTGCTGTGCTTTTTGTGAGGTAAAGTGTTAAAGAAATTACCCTTGGCTGGAAAAGAGTTATGAAGACTGGTCCTTGGCTTTCCAAGTGGAATAAACCTGTGCCTCCCTAGATAGCCCAGTGCTTTTAAGAAGTTTGTCTCGAAACACTTCCATTAAATCTCCTGATACCAGGCTTTGACCTTCTGCCACTGAGCTGGCATTTCATACAGGCTCCTGGCATGAGCTCTCCTGCCACTTTCAAGTAAAATCTTATCAGGCATTGAAAAGTTTGACTCTGCAGTCGAGCACTGTGCCAAAGCTGTAAAAGCCCTATTTGTACACAAAATGGATTTTTGCTTGCTAGGAGGGCTGGGGTAGTGCTTCAGTAACTGCAGGAATGGCTTTGAATCTACATAGTGATGAAACAGCTCCATCTAAATCAAGCCTCTCCTCCACTCTCAGGTCTGCCCTTTGTCTTCTGTGTGTCCCTGCCTGGAGTTTTACGTAGTCAGGTTATATTGCTCTGGAAAACTTTGTCAGGGGAGTTAATTTAAAGCTGTTTGAAAGGCTTAAAAATGGCTCTGCTGTTAGGATGATGAAAAAGCCCTTGAAAGCGCCTTGAGAGTGATTGCTGCTGGAGTACCTGCCTGGCCATGCCAGTGGTGAGTGAGCTGCTCCCAGAGCCTTCTCCGAGGGAGCACTCCAAGGTGTCTTCCTTCAGTGCTGGCAGCTACAAGGAAATCACAGTGTGGGTGCCCCTGGATCCCTGGAAGTGTCCAAGGCCAGGCTGGACAGAGCTTGGAGCAGCCTGGGATAGTGGAAGGGGTCCCTGCTCATGGCAGGGGGTGGGACAGGCTGGGTTCTAAGGTCCCTTCCAACCCAGACCATCCTGGGATTTTGTGATGTATCAGGGCTCAAAACCCACTTGATTTAACTGGAAGGGAAAATCAGCACTTGTGAATGACTGGGGAGCTCAGGGTGAGCTTTGCCCCTTGCAGGGGGTGCCAATGGCCTGTGGATGTTGAGTGTCTGGGGAATACATTTTTAGTGGAATAATAAAGTGAACCAGACTTCCAGGAAGGGAGAGGAACACCCATGTTCCAAAGTGTTGAAGTTTGGGGGTGCTCAGCAGAAGCAGTTGTGGGGGAGGTGATGTCCAAAGGAGAGCTGTGCAGGAGGCAAGAGTGGACAGAGAAGAGTGAGTGCAAGCATGTGAAGATCCCTGCTAAATGACTCGACAGAACACATTGTTCCCTTTCCACCAGTACTTTTGGGATGTCAGGATCCATATTTAATGGACTCATGGTTTTATGGGGCTCTCCACCGTGGAAGAAGCTTGCCTTTGCCAAAAGCAATGCTCAGTAATGAGCTGGGGGTTCTTATCTACTCTCCATGAAACACTGCAGAAACCTTATTTTGCAGTAATGGACGATTATCCACAAATTAACAAAACTCTTTGTCAGATATTGCTTTTGTTTTTGTGCCTGTGCAGTTTCCTAATTCAGTTTTTCTCCCTTTCAAAACATAAATAGATGTGTTATCAAAGGACATTTTATAAACAAAACCAGGGCCCTAAGGACATTTATCAGAAGGGGATTATTTGACTTCTGAGGATTTGTTCAGAATTTCTTTGCTTGCAAGAAACTGCATGTCTGTGCTGAGAAGACACAGACCCATCCAGCCACGTGTCTTATACCCAAGAATTAGAGAGTTTTTGAGAGGGAATGCCAGAGTTCAGCCATGGGTTCAGGAGGTGTAAGTGGCTGGGAGAATACTTGTGGAGATGACAGTCACAGGCAAATCTATGTTACCTCCTCCTCTGAGCAAGACTAACCCCAAAGAAATGCCAGGTTTTTCAGGGTCCTGTTGGGGTTGAAGTTATGCAAGGAAGGAGATGGGCTGCTCTGAGGAGATACCCTGCAAGCTTGATGCAGTGCCAAGGGAGGAGAGGGAGGAACCTGAGACCCAGATGATACTGGATACAGGTGCACCAGATTGATGCACTAAAGGCCATTAGCTCTTTTCTTCTCTGTGCCTGGCCAGCTGATTTGATGTTCTTAATGAACTACTCCTTAAATATCTTAACTTCTGACTGCTGCTCCTTAACTCGTGGTCCATCAGGGCACAAGTGAATTGAGCAGCATCATTTATAACTGTCTAGAGGGAACTTGCCTTGGCCACTTTATTGTGGCTGCCAGTCTAAAGTCCTTTTATGATTCTTCCTGTTAGACTTCTCCTTTGCTAATATTGTACTTAATGCAAACAATCTCCTTTAACCTCTTAACTTTGTAATCCCCCTACACTGTAATTGCACTTTAATGCTGCCCATTTGTAGTTGGATATGAGCAAATATTTAAAATAATTGTCTCTACTCTACAAAACGTTGGTTGACTTCATAGATTGTTTTGTCTTTTGTTTGTTAACTCCCTGGAGATCTTGTTTCCATGTCCAGGACATCCATTTAGGTATTTCCAAGGTAAAAATTTGGAAAGCAGAGCAGAAATCTTTGGGAATGCTGTATTTCTTCACATGGTTCCACTGTTATGGCTGTGTTTTGAAATTCAGCCTGCAGGATGTGATGTCATGCTGATAAATTAATCCATTGTGTTTATTTGAAGATTGGTTAATAACCCAGGGATGGGATAATAACCCAGGGACGACTTGGCCCTTCTGCTCTAAGCTTCCCAGAAACTGTGACATGGCTAAAGCCTTGCCTGCCTCTGTGTTACTGTGCTTTTCAGCACAGGTAAGGTGGGGTGGGATTTAGAATTCATGCAGAGACACCCTGGCACCTTGCAGAGGGGGCTTGGGCATGTGTCCCTATCCCACAGAGCTGTGGGGACACGCAGCTCCCAGCCTTTGCAAGGTGCAGCTGCCAAACTCTGGGCTCACTGCATGAGCAAAACTCATCAGAGATGAGCCTTGAGGTCCCTTCCAGGCCAGGATGGAACTGTTCCCTGATGCTGTGCTCGCTGGAGAAGAGCCTGTTGAATTCCCCAGGCCGGCTGTCACTGGAGCGCTCCTGTCTGAGGGAGCGTTGTGGTGGCAGGGTGGCTTGTGGCAGGCAGAGGCTTCCCCCCCTGGCACCCAGGGGAGGAGTGAACACCTCAGAGCTGTAACCTCTGATCCCTATCACTGAACCCCTGCCATCAGGGTTGGTTTTCATTCCCAGGAAACCCAAGGTTGGGGTACATCTGTTCAAAGTGAGCTTTCTGGGCTGGTTTAGTTCACGGCTGTCTAAGAGCTGGTTTTTCTTCCCTCACCTTCTCTTCATATTCCCAGTTTCCAGCGTTAGAGGGTGTTCCATGAGGTTTTGGAGACATGCTCTGTGGTTTGCCTGGCAGGGTGGGGCCTTATCAAGAGGGAGATAACACCGAGGGAAGCAGCAGCACAGGGAATATCAGTAACGGGCTTCTTCCAGGTCTGGCTCATGCAAAGCATAAATGACGTTTTCTGCACCCCTGAAGTGACTTCTGCAGTGACTCTGTCAGCTGTGTCAACAAACTTTGTGTATGGGACTGATGTGTTGTTGAGTTTCATTTTTATTTAAAACCGAGAGGCAGCTGAGGGTCTGCAGTAGACTGAACTGAAGTGGGTATTGCTTTTGGAATAAATTGCTTTTGGAGACTTGCTGGTGGTGAATAGCCAGTGACAGGATATGTGCAGACAGCTGGAAATGCTCAAACTTGCTTGCTTCCCAGTACTGTCCTGAATTGGGATAGTTGGGATAGAGCCCAGTGCAGCTTGTGGGGTGTATTCCAGTGTAACATTTGCACACCAGACTGTTCCCTGTTCAGTTAGTGCTGCTCACTGTTGGGAAGAAGTACTCAGGCACTGTGGAGTCTCTTTGCCTGGGATGGCTGGATTTCGGGGTGCTGGAGCAATGCTTGAGTGCAGAATGGTGGTGAAGAGGAAACCCTTTTGTCTTTGTGTTGATGATAGTCATGGAAGAGGCCCCCCCAAACTCCAGCTGGAAGGGAGGAAAAGTCCATTTATTTCCACAGTCATTGAAAAGTGAAACATGAAGAATTTGGAGAGCTGAACATGCTGATCCTGCTGTCTTTATAGCCTTAAAAGTGGGTGAAGAATTAAAATAAATAAAAAGACAAATGATGTCTGTAGTGGCTTCTCTGGAGGCAGTATTATCTTCTGGTTCTGAGGATTTGTTTCCTTTCCTGGTCTGCTTTAAAAACATTTCCTTTTTCATAAAAGCAGTGAATTACTCCACGAACATTTATTTGAAGGGACTGCTGGGTGCTTAATAACCTACTTATTTTATTTGGGCTGTACTTTTTAAAAACGAAGTGTTCAAGTCAGGCCCTTAAAAGACAGATTGTCCTGCACGATTGTCTTGAGCAAAGTACCTTTCTGGTTTTAATTGGGGTTTTTATTGCTATGATTTACAGTGGCAGGGTGAGGGCAGCACCGTTCCTGCAGAGCCTCAGAGAAGTGGGAAGAGAAGGAGCAGAGCTATTCCTTATCTGGACACTTTCTTAGGTGTTTGCAGAGCTGTGTACTTAAATAATTCCTCCGTGGAAGTATTGCTGTGCAGCAAAGCACAGCAGTTTGAAGCACAACATTTAAGAGAAGTGTTCTCAGTGTGATTTGGCAAATATTCCCAAGTTCAACTTGCCACCTCTGGTGCTGTCTCTTGTCATTGCAGTGAGGGAGGTTTGTGCAAGGGCTCAGGAATGCAGCTGAAATCAGACTCTTTGAGATCCCCTCTCAGCACAGGCCTTGTGCCTTCGTGGACTGGTCTCTCACTGTTCCTCTGTGTCTACCACATCTCCTCGTGTCCATTCCCACCTCCTCGTGTCCATTCCCGTCTCCTCGTGTCCATTCCCACCTCCTCGTGTCCATTCCCATCTCCTCCTCTCCATTCCCATCTCCTCCTCTCCATTCCCACCTCCTCCTGTCCATTCCCATCTCCTCCTCTCCATTCCCATCTCCTCCTCTCCATTCCCACCTCCTCGTGTCCATTCCCATCTCCTCCTCTCCATTCCCATCTCCTCCTCTCCATTCCCACCTCCTCGTGTCCATTCCCATCTCCTCCTCGTGTCCATTCCCATCTCCTCCTCTCCATTCCCATCTTCTCCTCTCCACTCCCACCTCCTCCTCTCCATTCCCACCTCCACAGGCCCTGCTCTGCCCTGTGAGCCCCAAGTCCTGCCTTGCTTTGGGAACTCTGTGCTGCATTTGGGGTTTTTGATAAGGTGAGAGGGGAGGGGAATTTGACATTTCGGCACCAGCTGCCCTAGCCAGATCAGCCACCCTGTTCATGTGTGCTGTTCTCTGTGCTCAAAATGCAGGAATCTTGTTCTGGCAAGTGTTGTTAAATTTGGATTCTCCTGTCGTCCAGATGCAATGAATTTCCTAGAAACTTCAGGGAGGGGATGAAAGTAATGCAGATAGTTTGTAACAACTGGTGATTCCTTATTGCAGCAGAAACTGGATTTTTAATGTGCTGAAGAAGGAAACAAAGCCTGGCTTGGTAAGGTCAGCATCAGAAATTTAGGGGCTGTGTTGATTTTTCTTTCATAGCACAGTTTATGGAGAATATTTTATTTTTCCCATAATTAAACTGCTTTTGCAATGTGTGTCAGTCCATCTTAAATCCTATGTAGGAAGACCTGTTGCTGTATCTGGTGAGGGCAGACCCTTCTCCTGCTTTTGGGACTTCAGCTCTCCTTTTTGCAGCTGGGTTGCATCATCCAGGTTTTTTTTTCATCCTTTCCCTACTCAGGCTGTTGTGCAGACTTCCAAGTACAGGGTTGTGGGGGTTGGGACACCCCTCAAAATGCAAGATTGTGAAGATTGGGACATCTTTCCAAGTGCAAGATTACAGGGACTGGGACACTCTTCCAAGGGAAACTGGGACACCCCTCCAAGTGTGGAGTTGTGAGGACTGGGACACCCTTCAAAGTTTAGGATTGTGGGGACTGGGGCACCCCTCCAAGTATGGGGTTGTGGGGATGGGGACACCCTTCAAAGTTTAGGATTGTGGGGATTGGGACACCCTTCAGAGTTTAGGATTGTGGGGATTGGGGCACCCCTCCAAGTATGGGGTTGTGGGGATGGGGACACCCCTGCAAGTGTGGGGTTGTGGGGACTGGGAGAATGCTTTGCCACACTTCCTTCCCCTTCCTTTAAGAGCTGAAACACTGATCAGAGCTGCAGGGGAGAGGAGGGAGGGTCCTCTACCTGCAGGTTGCCAGAGGACGTGTCTGGCTGCTCCCCAAGCTGGCTGTGATGAGCCGGGATCAAACTGGAGGCATCCCAGTGCTGCTCTGCCCAGGTCAGCGGTGTCACTGTGCCAGCAGGTCGGTGTGACCTGCCTGCCCTGCAGGACATCCACCTCCGTGTTTACATCCAGAAGTGCAGCCAGGATCCCAGTTCCAAGGTCTGCTTTTCCCAGAAGACATGCCTGAGGCCGGAATCAGGGATCAGCATCCCCCAAGGGCAGGGCAGGGCAGGGCAGGGAGGGAGAGCTGGCTGCAATTCCAGCTGGGGGTGGTCCCATTCCAGTAATTAGGAGGAATTAATTGCTTGGCCAGAGCCCCAAGATGTTGCAGATGGCTCTTAGAGGGATGGAATAGATTCCTGACCCTGAGGTGTGTCCAGTTTTGGGGAGGTGGATCCAGAAACCACATTTTTGCTAGATCCAAGGCCAACTGGCTCGTCAAAGCTGCAATAGAAAAGTTTCTTTAGCTGAGAAATGGAATATCTTGTACTGCTGATATTTCTAAGGAAGAGGGAGCTTAAATTTCTTGCTTACATTGGTAACTGAAAGCAGGCAATGCCTGGTTTGGGCTGTTCACAGAAATGGGGACAAACAACCATTTTCAAATGGGTTTGTTTATTGTCATGACTTTGGTGTTTTTATGCAGCGCTCCTCTTGGTGTTCTGTTCCTGCTGCCCCTTTTGAACACAGCATCTGTGCATTCCAGGTCTTTTCTACTGCTAGTGACTCCTTGCTTCTGAGCACAGGGTTTGTCTGTAGCCCCAGCAGCACTTTCCTATTTTATGGAAGATTTAGCTCAATTTCCACCGTTTCTGTTAATTTTTAGAAAAAATATGTTGCTTTGTTCAGGTCAAATTTGCAAATACATTTGTGGAGCTCAGTTTTTCTCTTTCCTGCCAATGCAGTGTTTTTGCACCTTTCATAAGTCATCTGATGAACTGTTGAAGCTGGAAGAGACTGTTTACAAAGCTAATGGAAACCTTGAGTCAGGGATGCTTTGCAGGAAATGGCCTCTCAAAAAGGGAAGTGGTGCAAAAGCCAGTGATGTTTTCCTTGTTCACAGACTTGTTTGGAAGAGGTTATTAATCCCTCACATCTATCCAGGTGCAGCCTTCATACTCCCAGCTTGGTTTTTTTAACAGGAGCAGACCACAGCAGGGAATTTCCTCCCTCTGCTCTAATCCAGAATTTTGGTTTCTTCAGGGAACTTGTGTGTCTTTCAAAAGCCACAGTTTGGGTGTCAGAGTTTACCACAGAAACTGTCAGGAGGAAAAGAGGAAGGCAGCTCCTGCCAAAATACCAAAACCACTGCAAAACCAAGTGTGAAAGTGTTGAGGTGGGAATGGGGGAATGCTGGGGGGGATGGATGGCACTGAAGGGCTCAGAGTTAAATCACAATCTGATTCTGCTGGAAGTGAAAATGTGTGTTCCCTAATTGCAGTTCTAAGGACTGAGCTGTGGCTTCCAGGGTGGGAAAAAGCTGTGGAATTCCAGGAAAGCTGTGGAATTCTGGCCAAGCACCTGCTGTAGTGTAGCCAATAGGACTTAGCCAGGTGCCAGATCTCAGGCTGAGAGTGCATCTCACAGCTGCCATGGCCAAGTTTGCCTGTCCCAAAGGGCTTTTTCCATGAAGAAGGCAGGACCTTAGCTAGCAGAGTGCCCTCCAGAGCTAAATCTGAAAGGATGTATTTTTCTGTATGGAATTTCTACCTGTATACCCAGCAAAGCCTAGGAAATGACCATCCTTTACCATTTGTTTACCTGCACAGGAGAATTGTTGCAGCAATGCCTGGAAGAAGCAAGGTTAAAAAGCAATTACTGTAGCCTAGCAGGGGTGTGTTATCCAGAAAATACCTTTTCCAAGTTAAATTCCTTTTCCAAGTCAATGGCTTTGAGGCCAAGACAGGGGGTAAAAACCTTTCAGCACGTGAAACAAATTTCTGCTGGAAACAAACTCTGGGAACCTCAGAAAGTTGAAATAACTTTCATAACTGGAAGTTTCAATTTATTTAATTTATTTTGCTTCCTTAGGGCTCAGCTGTACTTGTTTTGTTGAGTTAGTTTATTTATGAACACATTGTGCTTTTCTCCCGCAGGGATGACCCCTCAACTCTAGCAAGTCATCAGCCACTTGTTAATGTTGATATTAAGTCTGTTTAAAATCTCTTCCTGAGATTTAGAGGTCATTTGCATCAGACTGGGGGTGTATGGATGGTTAACACAGAGCAGCTGCCACTTCTACAGCTGGTTTCTAGACTAATTAAACACACACCTGATTGTCACAGGTGTCATCTTGTAACTTTACAGTGCAGTAAATGGAGTCAAGTGCAAACCCAGCTTGAATTCCTTGCCCTCAGTGCATTTGTGTGCAGGTGGCTCATTTATTCTTCCTTCCCAGTGGCCAGAAGAACCTCTTTTCCCAGGAGGCTCGAGGCAGTGTCAGGAGAAAAATGTTCCTGCTGAATTTGGTGTGTGGGGCAGCTGAGGGCAAAGCCTCACCGGGAATTTGTGGTCCCTCCCTGAGCACGATGTCCTGGCAGGAGCTTTGCTGCTCACCAGCTGTGATTTACAGCTATGAGGGAATAAAACACCCCCAGCACACGGGGAGCAGCTCCCCTGCCTCTGGACACTCAGGGAACAGGCTCTGTTTGTGGAATTTGGGAGCAGGCTGCACCCCAGCCGAGACACCAAGCTCCTCTGCAGACCCACCCTGCAATTCAGTGCTCCTGGGGGGCACTTCTGGATTGAATTTCTGTGCCATTACCTGCATGTGCTGCCTTCCAGCTCCCTCCTGCTTCCCTCTGATGGCTGTGGCACCAACAGAATGGAAAAAAGCAACACGTAAGACAATTTCAGTGTAATGGGAGAAATGCTGCCTCACTTCAGCTGCACTTAACCCCTGGCTTTAAGTGGCTACGAGAGATTTGTGAGATGTGCTTGGTACGTTTAAGAAATAAAAAGCCTCGCTGTGAGAGAGGGCAGGAAGGAACTGCAGCAGAGCTTCAGGCTGGTGAAGGCACTTCTAGGTGTGCATCCCTTCCTTGCTTGCTGCCTGAGGTGAAAAGGGGCTCTCCAGCAAGAGGAGCTGCTTCAGGAGGAGCTGTGCTTGCTAATGGCCAGTTTGCTGATATTTCCTCAGCTTTGCTTCCCTGCTTTGTGCAGGACTTGCTGCTCAGGTCTCGCTGTGGAACTCTGGTGCACACCTGTGGTGTACTGGGTTTGGTTACTGCCTTTGCTTCAAAGAACTTGTGAAGGAGTTTCGCTGACTTCTGGGTTCTCATAGCAGAGGTTTTCTTGCTCAGCCACCACTCAGGAGTCACCTGCTCAATATTCCTCCTCCATACCTGACCCAGCTTGTTCAATCCTGTTCTTACCCTGCGAAGCAAGAGACAAAAAAGTAGCATTTGCTGTAGTTCCCAAGGATCACAGGTTCATTTGGGTGTGGAAAAGCCCTCCCAGACTATGGAGTCCAAGGTGTGCCCCATCCCCACCTTGTCACCCAGCCCAGAGCACTGAGTGACCTCCATGGGCAGCCCCTGCCCACCCTTCCCAGGAAGAAATTCCTCATGATGTCCAACCTGACCCTCCCCTGGCACAGGTTTCAGGGTGGTGACAGGCTGTGTAAGCAGCTTGTGCCTGCAGGGAAGCCACATGAGAGGGTGACATCCATGTGCCAGTACAAATCTTGGCTCCAGAAATACTCAGTGTGAGGTGAAGGTGTAGCTGTTTTAACAAAACATGAAGTGGAAACGTCTCATCCTTGATGTTTCCAAGTTTGCTTGCAGCTGTTGTGCCTGTGCCCATTCTTTTTTTCCGTCCTGCATCGGGAGTTACGACCTAAAAATAAACTGTGTTGTGCATGGGAGTGGGAAAGGAGACAGGACCACTGATGTCAGGTTTCATTGCTCTGAGTGTGCCCTGTGCTGAGAGACTTGGTGCTGGTCAGGCAGCTCCAGCTGGGGCTGAGCAGTGCAGGCTGCCATCACCCAGCTGGGACTGAGCTAATGCCCCTCTGCTCTCTGGCCTGCTGGTAAGCCAGACCCCAAATTGAAAAAAAACCCGAGGTTTGAAGAAAGCAAAAAGGTTGTTAGAGTTTCTCTGAGGTGAGGATAAACCTTGTAAATCTCCAAAAGACAAGGTAACAGATTTATTTGCTGTGCTGCCGTGCTCTGCAGTGGCTGGGAAAGGTGGCCTTGAACTGCTCTGTCACCAGTTGAAACCATTCAAAGGACACTGCACTGGGATTTGCTCTGCCCCTGGTAGAGGGATGACTTCACTGCACTGGCTGGGACAGTTGTGTCACTTCACTGGTGTTTGGAGAAGAAATGGAGTGGACAGTGAGGCCTGAAGGTCACTTTTATATTCCAGCCTCTCTGTCTGCTTTAGTGTTGACTTTCAGCTCATCAGTACAGGGCAGCTTTGCCTGTTGCTCTTTGTGCTTTGGCAGCAAGGACTGAAATCTCTGTTTCAGCTCTGTGTGTTTCAGGATTTGGCATCCTCTCCCCACAGGTTTGGAAAGTGTCTCTTTGGACAAAGAGGGAGAGGGATCTCCTTTCTAAAGGTGATGGGGCCTTGTGAAACTTGGTGGTGCTGTGTGCACCTTTTGGTGTATGACAAACGTGCCTTTCTGCCCCTCCAGTGCTCTCAGAGGTACAGGACAGTTCTTTCCCCTCCTTTTTAAAATTGCCCTTAAACTAAACCTTGGGGATCTTGTGTGACTTGCTGATTTTGTAGTCTGTACCTCAGGAAGCACTGCAGTTGGGTTGATGTGTTGCATTTAGGCAAACCAGCTAATTTTGGCTCTTGGCATGCCTGGTGTAACTACTTTTCTCCTAGGTGTAAGAAAAAAATGGGAAATAAAGTCTGGTTTAAAATCACATCAGGCAAATTCCAGCTTGGAAGGCAGTAGGAGTAAGCGAAAGTCCATGTGGTTTTTTTTTCTGTTAATCCTTGGTCAATTCTACTTTTGCAGTAGAAAGAGATAAGTCTGTTGATTAATTAGGCAGTTTATGGATGTGAGGAACTGGTGCAGAACCAGCTTGTGGTTGGGAATTCTCTGGCAGGGGACAAACAAAGAAACCATATCTCAAGAAAAACATGGACCTGGAGCTCTGGGATGGCGAGCCTGCAGTGATAGATAAAGAGCACAGGAAAATGCACTAATTGATACCTGCTCCAGAACCAGCAGAGTGGGAGATAACTGTCCCCTGCCCTCTCCCAAAGAATTCCCCAGGCTCAGTAGCCTGGCCTTGGCAACAGAGTCCAGCACATTTTATTTCCTCAGCTGAAACAGGGATCGTGTCTACAGCAGCCATTAAATGAGAGGAGCTTTGAGCTGGAAAACGAGCGGCTGCTTTGCTGCTTAATGTTCTTCATATTCCTGTCTTCCAGTCCTGTTCCCCTGGGATAACTGGGATGAGCTGAATTGTGATTGTTGTTTGACTGTCGTGCTTTTGTCTGTGGTGGATTCCTCTTGCCTTAAGCAACAGCCTCGCTGAGTGCTTGGGGCAAAGTTGTGTTTTAAGGTGGGTATGGCTATTTTAAGGCTGGAGGACAGCAGATGATCTGGCTGGATTTCACTCCTGCAAGGGAAATTGTGGGCCAGGCTGCAGGGAAGTTCCCTTAATTTTGATAATGGTTTTCTGGAGCTGCTTACTGGGGAAGACCCAGGGTTTCCCTACTGCACCGTCAGGTTTTTCCTACTATTAATCAATGATCTGCTCTGAAAAAAGTGAGCAAGACAGAGAAGACAGCCTTGCTTCATCCTCAGCCTTGCTGTAACAATCCTTTGCAGGCCATTACTAAGAAATGACACTTCTTGTTTGTAGCTTTACTTTAGCAAAATGGTCTTTCATTGCTGGAAAGCCTTAAGGAAAAAAGTTTCTGGCGATATCTGTAGGAGTTGCAGTTCTTTGCTGTGCAAATGCTGAAATCTACATCTTGCTTTAATGTTTCTCAGAGCTAAAATATTTTTGGATAAACAAAGCGTTTCACATACTGTTTAAAGTGCTTACAGGCAACCTTTACCCCCGGAGTGGAATGCAGCCATTGGGAAAAGTGCACTGGGAACAAGGACCTCTAACAGAGTTTATGGCCAGGAGTGGGATGGAGTGGGGCAACGTGTCCTATCTAAATGTTAATTTTGATTGGCATATCACATTCCAAGCCATTTATTGTGTGAAAAATGACTGGCATCCGTAACCAGATTATTTTTTTGTTTCTGGAACAGCCTGTAGTAGGTTTTTCTCCCCCAAATTTCCACTGGATATTGCTGGGTAAGTCAGTAGGAGCAGCTAGAAATGGGGTGGAAAATTGTAGTGTGGCACCTTAGGAATCACGGAGGAACCTACTGAGATAAATTTTGCTTTGCTTCCAGAGGAGAAGCACATTTCTGGTATTTGTTATTTTACAGTAAAGAAGTTCTAAAGTCTCTCCCACGTGTTATTGCAGAGGGGAAGAGTTTTTCCCAACCTGGTGTCTGTGAGAGAGCAAACCCTGGCAGCTTGTTAGGCAGTAGTGTAAACGTAGCTGCGTGGCCTGAGAGCCAGAAACAAGGATTTCTTTGCATCCCCTCTGATTGGGAAAGGTGGGATGTGGCAGGAACTGGAATCCCAAGGAGTGGGCAGCAGCACGTAGGCTCCTGTCTGCAGGGACGTGTCAGACTCCTTGCCAGATAATGTTGTGGATACAAAGAGTTTCAGTGGGATCAAGTTGCAGGGAGTGGGGGGAAGCTGAGCAGCTTTTGGGATGAGAGATTCCCAAAGGGTTACTAAATCCATGCTCAGGAAGCTCCTGGAGCTGAAAGTAGCCAAAGCCTCAGGCAGAGCCTTGTCTGGTACAGGGCAGTTTAACTGCTCTTAAACATTGATTTAACTGCTACAGCTGAGCAGCTTTGACAGTTGGGGTTTGGGTACTGGTTTGTTTTTGCTTTTTCTCCATATTTTTGCTTGTTTGGGATTTTTCTGTTGTATGAGACTATAAAGGAAATAAAAACCCTAAAGCTTGGGGTGACTGATTCTGAGGGTTGTAATAGTGGAGGCAAACCCCTGACTTTTCATTGAGTGTTGGCAGCACCAAAAGGAATCTGCAAAAAGTAGTCCATGGTCTTGGGTGTGCTGACTCCTTCCCAGAGGTGCCATGAGTGTGATACTCTCCTTTTTCCCATTTTTCAGCCCTTCTTTGATGGAGTTTTCTTGGGCAGGAAGGTGAATTGCAAAGGTTAAATTGGGATAGCTGTTCACACACTGCCTGCCTGGGAGTTTGCTGGTCTGATATCAGTACAATTAGGTGTAAACCTTCAGTTTAGATGAGACACACATATGGATGGAATGATATTTTAAGAGCTCAGAGAAGCCTCCTTTATAAATTTAAATGCCAGCAGCACATTTTTTATACTCAGATGATCTTTTAACTTGGGGAAAACTGCTTGAGCACATTGACCTAAATGTGTTTAGGTGTGGATGTTTTCACTTCAGTGGAGCTCTCAGGGTGCTTCCATGGAGCAGGTTGTTCTCAGCTGTCCTGAGAAGTATCCCCTGGCCTCTCTGCCCAGGAGAACCCTGGCATCCTTGTGGAATTGTGGACTTGGCTGTGCTCCACGTGTCCTTGGAGCGAGCTCGGTGCCTGCGGTAACAAAGGAGACATTCAGTCACCAGCTCAGGATCGTGTTCCCCTGAGTGTGGACTAATGCTCTTAACCCTGCTGGGGCTGGAAGAACAGCCAGCAGGTCTGGGCTGGTGCCCTGCTCATTTCCTGTAGTCTCTGCAGGCTGCAAATGACTCTGTCTCTCCTCTCTGGCCATCCTCTCTTTGGGATCTGCAGGGATCCCTTTGGGATCTGCAGGGAAGCACCAGCAGCCATTCTGGTTTCTCTCCTCCTTCCCAGGCCATCACACCACTGCTCTGCAGGAGTTATGTTCTGCTTAGCCAAGTCTCATCCTTGTTGGAATGTTCTGATGTTAAAAACTTGGAAATCTTATGGTTTCTCAACTCTCTGATCCATGAAGACCTTCTTTCCAAAGCAATTATTGCAATTTCTGTCTTTGCAATGGCTGAGTCTCAGCTATTACCTGCTAAAAGGTGGGATATGTCTGAGCTCCTGTTGTTTCAAGGCACTTGCAAAATAGAAAGAGGTAAGCTTAAACTGCTGTGGCTCATTCCTGAATCAGTGGATAACTTGACACGGAGACTTTTGGCTGTGAAGTCATGGATTTAAATACAGTGGGAATTCTGACATTATCTACAGGTCAAGGTGAACCATTTCTGTCTCCTCCCTTTAGCAGAGGCATGTAGATCATGCTTGTCATGGAGTCCTCAGCTTTCATCCCATTCTCCTGCAAAACCAGAATAGGTACCAGTCACTGGAAAATGGTTCATGAGATGCCAAACACCAGTTTGATTGGTAAAATTAAGCAGTCTAACTTGCAATTTAAAGTGGTTCCTGTTGGTGATGGACAGCAGGAAACTTCACTCATGTCATTGCAGTCCATAACTCTGGTCATTCCCTGAATTCCTTATCCCTAACATGTCTAAATGATCAGACCCTGGATTTTTATCTTGATGGGTCTGGCTGTGAACACCCTGACAAGGCCCCAGCTGTGAGTAGCTTGTGTGTTTCATGTTATTAATGTTTTCTGACCTAGTCATAACTTGCTTTCTTAGAATTAATCAATCTTACCTTTTTCTCTTCAAAGTATTTTTGGGTGAATCTGGGGAATTCTGAGCACCTCACCCTTTGGGGACAGCTGAAAATATCAGTGTGTACCAAGTCACTTCCCAGTGTCTAGAAATCCATGTAGGGCCAAGATTTCCTCCTGTCTCTGGGGCACTTGGTTCCCTAAGGGGTGAGAAGAGTCACAGCAAGACTAGGGCCAGGTTTGTGGAGAGGAAAGTACCCTGGAAGGTGTTTTTTGGAAGGATGAGCAACAATAAGGTGGGGAGGAGGTCTGGAAACATTATTATTTTGGAAACAGGGAAAGAGTCTCCTGCTGCAGTGGTTGGGTGTATTCAGGTCACCATGATACTGCAAGAACTAAAAAAAAAAAGTAATTCCATGAACAAATCCTGCTAATTCACATAATTATGTTGCTGTTGATTGTGGTAACAACATTTCTTTTCACTTTTTAGGACACTAGGAATGAGTTTGCAGCGGGCTGACAGGTCTGCTTCCAGCTTTCCATGCCCAAAAGATAGAAGGGATGTTTCTGGGCTGCCTCTCTGAGTTCATCACTGCACTATTTAGTGGTTCCCTAGTGCAGATCTGTCTACTTAAACCAAATGAGGATCATTCCTTCCCTTTCACATTGCCATTAGCTGGATGATTTTATTGTCTCTGCAGGGAGAGAGCAGAGACAAGCAACTGTAGATTAGGAACAATTTGCAAAATAGTTCAGTGATTAGCACGCCTGTGGAGATGTTTTCTGTGTAAGGGCTGCACCACAAATTTTACTGGCTCCCTATGCTTGAAGAATTAACTGTGAGGAGGATTAAAATGACATCTTAGACATCAGCTAAATGTCCTCTCAAAATCCTTTACGTTGTCTCTAAATCAGTTAATTTGATTTTTTTAATCCACAAGCAAATTGAGATGGTGAATTTGTGTGAGTGATCTATTTAGGCTGAATTTCTCCAGAGTATTTTAAGGAGTACTTCAGTACTGGTGGAATGGTGCAAAAAACCCAACTGAAATATGGAAATAGCCTGTGCTAGGGTGTGAAATGAAGATGCTGCTCTAGTCATGGGGATGCCTTCTCCAAGAAGCAGCTGGTTAAACCAACCCTCCCAGATGTGGCTGATCCTTGCTGGTTACATGGAATAAGAAAATAAGACAAGAGCCTGCCCTTGCCATGATGTTGCTTGTGTGGATGCAGGAATTGGGAAAGAAAAGGCACAGGAGAATCCTCAACTCCCAAACTTGTCTGATGAACAGCACAAGGAGTCCTGTAAAGTCTCCAAAAGTGGCTCTTGGCACTCAGATGTGTCCACTGAACTCCTAAATTCTGGTTTGCTTGTGATTCCACAGGGATGATGAAGACTCTCCAGGTAGCACTCACCTGGAAAACCTGTCAATAAGAGGAGTCACAGGCTCTCTCTGGGAACCCTGCAGGTAGCATCTCCAGATGCATCAGTCAGAGATGGAGCCTGCTGCAGGCTGTGCTGGGGTCAGCACAGGTTAGATCAGGTGCTGGAAAATGGGCAATGTTGTGGGAATAAGCCAGCAGAGCTCTGCAGGTGTTTGGGTCCTGGTGCCTGGTGGTTCTGAGAACAAGGCTGGCAGTAACTTCACTCATTAATCTGCACAGCATCAGAACCTCCCGAATTCCTTCTCAGCTGGTGCTCCTGCACCAAGGGAACCCTGTGGCTATCAGAGCAAGGGGGGGCACATTAGATACTGAAACAGAACAGGCTGGTGTGGTACAGCCCCGGCTGGACATCTCTTAGCAACTCCAGGAGCTGAACTGTTCACAGGGATACCGAGTTAGGGAAACGGGGCCCCGAGCCGGCCGCTTGTCCCCAGCAGAGCAGCAGCCAGTGCTCTGCAACCACAAGGGTCTTCCTCGGGGGAGGGGGGAGTTGGGCATACAGGCTCATTGGAACGGGGCAGACAGACCTCCTGTTTCCTGAAAAGTGTATTACCAGTGTTAGGGTTGGGCAGATAACACAAGGAAGTGCTGTGTGTGCCACGGCACAGACAGGGAAGAGCTCTAATCAAACCTTGCCACGCAGTGCTGCTGTCAGCAGAGCTGCCAGGACCCAAACTGTCGCTGGGAATTGCTCCTCCTGCCTCTTCTCCAGCCCAGAAAGAACTCTGGATGTGGCAGGAAACGTGTCCTTGCGGGCTCCGTGTGCTCTGCCCCGGAGAGGGAGAGGCTGCAGCTGGGAGGGAGCATCTCGGGATTCTCGTGGTGCTCACAGCGAACGCTGCTGATTCACAGCTCGCTCATCAAAAACCTGTGTTTACATCCGAGCGCCGCTGTGTGCTCTGGGATCCGCGGGAACTGGCATTCCTGGAAGAGGGAGCACGCAGGGCGTGGAGCTTCTCCTGGCTGCGTTCCTCCTGGGTCAGGCTCTCAGCACGCGGGTGCCTTTGGGGGCTCAGGAGAGTCTGCTGATAAGCGAGTGTGATAAGTTTGGGAGGGTTGCTCCTGCGAGATAATGGCCCGTTACTCTTGAAAACACGGCCTTCCTGGGGTGGGTGACACCTCTCCTGATCCTACAGCAGGCAGGGCAGCAGGCTGGCAAAGCTTTCCCTGCCTTTTCCAAGGCTCTGTCCCGATGGACGAGAGCTGTTTGACTTCCAGCCTGTGGAATCCTCTGGCCTGAAGGTGCCTGGTGTCTCCCTCCCCACAGCATTACTCCTGAAGGTGAGGCAATGTAAAATCCCAAAAGCAATCCTAAACATAGCTAAAAAGGAGTCTCAAGAAAGCAGAATTACCAGGCTTCCAGCTGCTTGCTTCCTGGCAGACAGCTCCTTGGGTTTGGTGCTGCTTCAACAAACAGAATTGGATTTATTACCCCCCCTTTCCTCCCCCACTTGTATTTGAGTAGAAATGGATGAATTGCCGTTTTATAACTGTCTTGGGTTGATTCTGTGACAATCCTGTATTCCCCATCGCCTGCTGGAAGTTTTTTTGTGAATAGAGCAGAGAGACCTCTGGTTTTGCTTTATCTGAGGGTGAAAGCTGAATTGGAAGAGCCCTACACAGCACAGGACTGGTTCTATTCCAAATCTCCACCCTGGTTTTGTCTCCCTGGGAAGCTGGAGGGGTGGGATGAAAAGTGAGTTTGCTTCCCAGGGTGGGATGAGTGGTTGTGTGCTGCTGCTGGCTCTTTTTGGCTGTGCAAGAAGTGGAGACAGGGATAGGGAGAAACCCAGTCCCTGGGAGCTGACATGTGAGGATTTTGGCCACGAACATTTTGGGTTTGCTTCTCTTTGCTTCTTCCTCTCTCTCTCCTAAATGACCCTGGTTATCTTGGAGACTGACAGGAAGGGCTCCCAGCCTACCTCCTTTGCTCCCCCTCATCACACCTTGTGTGATGCTGAGTTCAGAGCCAGGGTCACTCCAGCAGCTCCCTTCAAAGAAAACACTGAGGTTTATTTCTTCAGTTGGGGCACCATGTGGCAATGTGTATCCCAGGAGTTTCCTGGATTGTTCTTGTAGTTAAGAAGAGGTGCTCTGGGTGTAGGAGGGTGGTCAGCAGCCCATTTCTGGCAGTCCTGTTTCCCACGTTGTTCTGGGGGTGGTGGTCTCCTCAAACCTCATCTAGGCCACTTTGGACACGAGGATATTCTCTCTTTCTGAGTCCTGTGGGAAATACTATTTTAAAAAGGCCCCTGCATCCCTTGAAGTGTCCAAAGCCAGGCTGGACAGGGCTTGGAGCACCCTGGGGTAGTGGAAGGTGTCCCTGCCCATGGCAGGGGTGGAAGGAGATGGCCTTTGAGGTCCCTTCTGACCCAAACCACTCCATGATTCTTTGTTAGCAACTCTTGTTAGACCTTGAAGTCGTCTTGGCACTCTTAACAACTCCTGATGCTTTAATGAAGGCTTGCTGTTAGCTCTGCCTCTTAAATGTCCTTATTTTTATTTGTTTGGTGTTTTGTTAACAGTGACTCTCATGACTACGTGAGAGGCTGCCAGCAGCAAGTCTGAGCTTTGACTCTCCTGCTCAAAATGAGCTTCTAACCTGACGCATCAAGTGCTCTGGCCAGAAAAGCAATTTCAGGTAGGTCAGTGCATCTTGCATTTTGCATTTTCCAGCATGTGTGTTTTGGAGTGGTGTATTTATTCAGTACCCTGTTTACTGTGACCTGAATTTGGGCAAGTTCTTGTTTTGGACGTTTTGGATATTTCCCAAACTGTCTAACTCTGGTATTAAATTGTAGAATCTTAGGGAAAGACAGCTGAAAGCTCCCTTAGGTCAGTTCCTTCTGCCTGCTTCCAGGGAAGGATGACTAAGAGCAAAACCTGAAGATGGAGATTGTGGATAAATACTCCCAAAACCTGCTTGTAAGGAAATCTTTGCCCTTCTGGCTGTGGAAACTGGAGTGATATATTGGATAGACAGCCAGAATGGGGGCTGGAATACCTGTGTGCTGTTCCCAGCTCTGGCTTTGACATGGATAAATGACCTGCAGAGAGAGAATAAATGGGGTTTATGCCCTTTCTTGGTGCTTGTAGTTGTGTTTTTGTCTTTCAGTAATCCTTTGAAGCTGTGTGAAGATTGCTGAAAGGCATCTCATAAGATTTGTTGTGGTTTTGTTGGGTTTGATCCATGCTGGAAAGCTCCGTGACTGATTGAAGAGCTAGAGGGGCGGTGTAGTGAGAATCAGAAAATAAAAGTGGAGTTTTGGGTGGAAAGATTCTGAGAAAGAGTGTTCTCAGACACTCAGACAGCTCAAACAAGCTGTTACTTGTTTGTGTGCAGCCCCAGTGTCCTGCACCTTGAGTGAACCAAGTCTCTCATGGCTCCCATTCCTTGTTGGGAAACCTTTTGCCTTTTCCTCCAAAATGTTCTGGAATATTAGTGAGCCTTAACTGGCTGATTCTGACAGGCTGTGGTGGGAGACAGCAGAAAAGCAGCTTTCAGTTGTGATTCTTCCTAATCCACCTGAATTTTCCCTGTGGGTGTCCTGAGCACATTTGTCTTTGGAAAATTTGGGTTTAGCCCCTCTCCTGTGGCTGTCCCAATACTGCATCTCTCTGGATCTTAAAGGTTGTATAATTAAGATGTTCAGTGGCTTTTCCACAGAATCTGTGAGAAATACCAGCAGAAATCATGAGAAAAATGCTGTGAGTAAACACCAAGGCTGCTGAAAATGAGGGAACTGATTTTTTTTGCGTGTCACAGGTCATGTGAATTACGAGCAGGTTTATGCAATTGTTGCTCTCTGAAAGCTGTCTGTGTCACAGCTCTTCTGGACAAACTGTAATATCAAGGCTTGTTTACAGCAGTCATGAAAAATTCCTACTTTCCCACCCACCTTCAAGTACATCAATATTGAGAGCAGGAGACACTTGGAGCAGACACCCGAAGCTCCTGTCACTGTATTGATTCAGTTCTGTTTGCTCTGCATCCAATACACAGCCCTGATGAATAATGCAGGAATCTATTACTTAAAGTTTAATGCAGCTTTAATCGGGGTTGAACATCAACAGGTGCAGTGCAAGAGGCAGCTCTGCTCTGTGCTAAATGGGAAAGATTTAAACCAGGTGTGGTTGGCTCTGTGTTGTTGGGTTGTTCCCTTTGCCCAGGGCAGANGGGACAAGGTGGGCATTGGGCCCAGGGTGGACTCCCTGGGCTGGGAGGGCTTTTCCAACCTAAATAATTCTGTGATTCTGTGTCAGAGCTTGTCATTTATGTGCAGATACTCACTTGCATGTGCCTTGATGTCTGTGACCTCTGTGTTTGTTCCTGTATTTATCTCAGTCTATGACAACATACGTTCTGTGCTTGTGGGGTCAGAGACCACATGGATGACTCTGCTGTGATCCAGGGATCTCACATAGTGGAATATCAAGGCACTGCTGTCTCTTCAATGGCTTTTTTTTCTTCTTGGTATGAGTATTATTTTTTTAAACAAAGGAAAAACATCCCTTTCGTCAATTGTTCCCTTTGCAGAACTCGAGCCTTAAAATAATCCAGGAAGCCTTTTGTTATATAAATATACTCATCCTCCAGCTTGGCACAGAATGTGCTTGACAGAGCTGCTTGCTGAATTCTGTTTTAAACTTGAATTTCAGTGGCTATGAAGGAGAAACCCTGGGCTCAGAGAGCAAAGCAAACACTGATTGCTGTGTAATCTCAGTGTAACAGGGACTATTTAAAGCAGTGGAAACCAGGGCTTTATGCCTGGAACTCAGTTTCTGCATCTCAGTGATTTTTTTTTTAAGCTTGTTAGAGCCAGGTATGCTCATACCTACCAAATTTAGCTCCATGGGAACAGAGCATATGTGCAGTCCTTTGAAAATATTCCTGCTTAGGTTGTTTGCTTGGGAATAGAATTGTGTAT
The DNA here is from genome assembly GCA_013398075.1 of Notiomystis cincta. Taxonomy (NCBI): domain Eukaryota; kingdom Metazoa; phylum Chordata; class Aves; order Passeriformes; family Notiomystidae; genus Notiomystis; species Notiomystis cincta. The sequence goes on along the minus strand of VZRX01018669.1, from coordinate 1,957 downwards.
GAATGCAGCAAGGGCTTGGAATGGTTAACAGTAAATTCCAGTGCAGAACACTCAGTATAGGGAGATCTCCCAGGTAAGTGGGCAACAGTTGGCTAGAGCAGATGTTTAAATAGAAAATGAACAAAAAAACACCACCAAAAAACCCTCTCAAAAACCCATCACCTACAAAACCCCAGCACTCAGTGAATGTCCGATAATCTTTGTTGGAAGGGGTGACTGGTTTCTGAGTGTTGCCTTGTGCACATAAAAGCACTTTGGGGGGAATTTATGAATCAGGTAGAGTTTTTCTCTGTCCTCTGTAGGCCACACATTCATTGTGACATTGGCTTTTTAAATGATACCTTTGGTTTGTTTTGCTGCAAGCCTGAGCTTGAAGCTGCTGCTGACTGAGGAGTTTGGACTCAGTGATCTTGGAGGTCTTTCCCAACCTAAATGGTTTTATGATTCCTCCCAGCTTTTCCCAGATCAATGCATCAAAACTATCCCAGGGATGTTAAGTGGATGCTGCAGGATGTGCTTGGCTGTTTTTGGTACACACAGAGTCCACAGGTTGTGCTTTAAAGGCAAGCAGAGTGAGGGGTGAATCCATGAAATCCCCCAGGAGTGCCTGAATCCAGTCTGATGTGCTGCTGCCTCCTCCCATGGCAGTGGAGTGGTTGGAATCATAGAATGGTTTGGGTTGGAAGGAACCTTAAAGCCCATCTCATCCCTCCCTGTGTGGTGGGCAGGGACACCTTCCACCATCCCAACTTGCTCCAAGCCCTGTCCAACCTGGCCTTGGACACTGCCAGGCATGGGGCATCCACAGCCTCTCCAGGCAATGACATCTTCAGCACTTACCCAAAACTAAAGGTTTAATGGAATTTTGGAGCAGAGATTTTATGTTCCCTGTGTTCAGTTTGCTTATTCAATGGCTTGGCTTGTTCTGGGTGCTGTGGGTAATTTCCTTCTTGTCTCCTAATTTATTTGCCTTCAGACATGTAGCTGCTGCCATGTTTCCTGGAAAATGGAAAGGATGTGCTACCAGGAAATGGCTGCAGTTAATGAAAATGGGCTGTACCTGCTGATGATTAATCCATAATCCAAAGAGGGAATGTTCCTTCTCCAGCTTTGTGGCCTGAATTAGCATCTGACTGTTCCTTCATCCTGAGGCTGGCTCTGAATGACTCCGGGATTGATTCATGGCTTAGGGGCCCAAGTAATAGGATTTCCTGTGAGGGTGTGTCACCAGTCCTTGCACAGGCTCAAAGGGAAAATGGGTTTTCCCTCCTGTGTTGCATCCTCTGAACTTGTGCCCCTTGGCTTTGGCTCTCTTTTCTCCCTGACTCTGGGGGTTTCAGCTGGGATTTGATGGCTGCTGCCATCCCAGCTCTGTTCGAGTGTCTCACCGTGCACCCAAGGCATGTGGGGACGGGCAGGCCTTGTTCTCCTCGGGCTCAAGAGTGAACATGAATACATGTACTTCTCTGAAAGGCTTTCAAGTGCAGCACTGCTCTTTTGCAGCTCTTTTTGCTTCCCCTGAAGGCTGAGCAGCCGCTGCTGAACTCGGGGCTGCGGTGCGTGACTGCTCCCTTAGCAAGCAGTTAAAACATCAGCTATTACACTGGTGTGCAAATGTTATTTTGTGCTGAAGTCATGCTGGAAATAGCTCAAAATGTCTTGTTTATTTGGATTCACGAGGGGCACGCTGTCTCACTGAGCTCTAATCTTGTTTTGCTCTCTTCTTTCTTTGCAGTCAGCAGAGCTGTATTCAAACCATACTGAGAGATTTAAGGTACCTCTTGGTCTGCACCCCAGGAGCCACAGGCTGAGGGCAGCACCCCTGGGTTTGTGCCTTTTGGGAAGCTGAGTTATTAATCAGTTGTTTTGTCCCCAGCCTCAGTCCTTAGATGGATGGAACAGGCTCTGTTCCAGTGTTGAATTAAATCTTCTGTCCCCGTGCTCAGGTGAGACCCCA